>CATIWM010331627.1:0-17043 GCA_949671775.1 Mallotus repandus | reverse complement strand
CCTACACCTTAGGGAGCACAGTGTCTGAATTGATGTATTGCCTTCTATGATGAATAACACAAGTAGCCCCATTATCTTCCTATCGTGTGCCTTGTCGATTGCGCTTGTGCTTGTTGCCTTGTTCTTGCCCATTAGGCTATTATGTTGGCTTGCCTATCTTGACTCGGATACTAATATGTTTTTCCTTGTGCTTACAGAATTACTAATCTGTCCCTGAGGCTGGCTTGTTAGAAGGTGTTCTAGATAAGCGCCGCACGGTCCCTTTTTGTGAAGCTTTTGCGGGCCCGTGATAGTTAGCTGTCTCATTCCTTCTATTCTTATCTACATAAATTGTTTGTGTTGACATTATATAGATAGACTCTAGCTTTCATCCCTCTATAATAGGTGTTCTTGTAGGCTTTAAACTTTGATATACCTTCATATCTTTAGGCCAAACACCATATAATTCCCCGAGGATATCAGTTATGACATTGATATCATGTTCTTCTTCATCCTAGGTTCATGGAATAAATTATTCAACTGCACTAGTCTAGCATTGTATTAAGGCACTACCATCGTCTTGCCAATATGAGTAATGGGTAGCCTTAAGTTGTTTTTTGTAACAACAACTCGCTCCCTCTTGTATTCTGACATATTTGAAAATTTTTTTATCTCCCATTATATGTTAGAGCACCTATAATCTACTATCTAATCATCATTATAGTTTATAGATTTATCACGTATAGTGATAAATGCTTGCTCTTCTTTTAACTTAAGTATGAAAGATGGTGTAGCCTCACCAAACATGCTTGTGACTAGCTCTGCAATGGCATATAAAGCTTAAAAATCCCATTCATATTCACTTTTAACTTGAGAGGACATTGCAACACTTCCTTCTGCTCTTATATATCTGCAATCTCGAGCATAGTGGCCTCATTTGCCACAGTTTTAACATTGGTCATTCTTACGGCGACTTACTTTGTCTTTCAATTGGTGGTTGTGATGAATTCCCCCTTTTGCCAACTTTTTCCTTGTTGACGTTTATGTCATCCTTCCTACTCTGATTTGCCTCAATTACTTATTCTTGTAGCCTTCGAATCTTTACCCTTTTTATTGCTAAAAAGGGCTTTCTTCTTTTATTTGGTAGTGACTTTAGACATTTGCATGTTTAAAGCCTCTTGATTAGCCAATACATTTTTCAAGTCATTTAGAGTCGGCTCCTTAGCCCTTCCATGAATTGCTATGACGAGTGCATTGAACTTAGGACGTAACCCAATAACTGTGATCCTCCTCATCCTTGTCTTCGCAATTTGCTTTTTCAGGATCTAATTTTAAAATTTCTTGACATACAACTTTAACTTTAGTGAAGTATTCACTCACCATCATGTCTTGTTATGAGATTGACAATAACTCATTATTGAGTTGTTGGAGCTTAGTGTCATTTGTTCAAGCAAATAATCTAACAAGAGTGTCCCGTGCCTCTTTAGGTGTCGTTGTATCCTTGATGCGTTACAACAAATCATCCTCCACTAATGTACACAAAGCATACATTACTTTTCTGGCCCTGACCTTCCACTTCTTAAGATCATCTTGACTTGTTGGATGTGAGGTCTCACTGCCTCCAATAATCTCCTATAAATCTTAATCGAGTAAGTAGAATTGCATATGAGTACTCCAAGTGCTATAATTATTATTATTAAGTTTTTTTTATACTACTTACTGATGTAGTCATGTCCGCCATTATGACTTGGTTTATTAACTCTAATCAACCAAGTTTGGTCCCATACCAATAAACTATACAGTCACAGACCATGCACTAGTGGCACCTCGACGTAACATGATCCCTGATTGCTTGCTCGGAATGCACTTGGTAATTGGTCCCAAACCACCCGTGCTGATACTACCTGTAGAATATGTGGATGACTAATTTGTAATAAACTTACTTTTACGATATCAAAGAAACTTTAGTACAAGAGTACTTGTACACTCTCATACACTAATATTTTCATAAACACTCACATAAGTGTTTATTCACTCAAGACACTTTCACACTTACACTCTCTTACATATACGCAACTGATTTTCACTTACATGACATGGTACAAAATGAAGCTAACACTCTTATAAACACCCAATTTCAGGATACTAGATATAGGAATGCGACAGAGGACCCGATGATGAAAATTGACTATGAAATTAGATTTATTGGATCTGATTTATTGATTTTGAATTAAATTATAAATTATTTTTAGCACCTATTTTTAAATTTTATTTATTTATTTTTAAAACAAATTTTCAAAAAAAGAAAATAAAAAAGAAAAATTTCAAAAAAAGAAAAATGGGCCAACTTTAGCCAAATTTGTTTCAAATGATTTTAATGGCCAACAGTGGTCATAAAATGGCCAATATGAAGGAATCAGTTATGTAACTTAGACATTAGAAACATGTACGGTGAGCACAAGCCTAAGTACAGTAAAATTTTAAAAATTTTACTCACATAACCCTTTATGACATGAAGATTCCATTCCCAAGGATCTAATTTGCATGTTACACACAAATAAATTGCAAGGCAACATATATGAACATCAACCTAGGGAAATCTAAGTTTAAGAAAACTTCTAAACTCCTCATTTGACGAAGACCATAATAGTTAAGATCTACAATCTTGTGCTTGAGGTTCAACACTTGAATCAAATGCTCTAGCCTTGCGAATGAAAGGCCTTTTGCTTAAAACACCAAAGCTTCACCAAATCACCTTCTTTCTTTGATTTGAGTAGTTGCAAGTATCCTTTCAACTGACGCTCACAAATCATACACTAACTTATTCTTTTGCAAGAATACTTTAGGTTTGTATTTAGTAAATGTTATTTCTATTTTTGGTGTGTTTAACCATTCAAAAACATATAAAATGTCACAGGCTATATATATAGAGAAAGCAAGCACCTCATGACATCATCCATGATATCAAAAGCATAAGTATACAATTTGTGTAAGTAATATAGTAAGTATACAATTTGTATAAGTAACTCACTAGTGTACAAAAAAGAATGTAAAAAATACATCTCATGTCTAATGTCTACATTCATTCTCTCACATTTATCAATGTGATAAATACATGTAACCTAATTGATGTACGAAATCCGCAAGTGCACGGAGTCATCCAAGTAGTAATATAATATTGATCCCACATGGATTTGAGAACTAATTATTGAATTACTTTTAGTATATGCTTGTTTAGAAAACTGATATTTTTGAATAATGAAAATGAAATTCTTAGAATTCAATAAATTTATAAGGGTTACGACTTTTATCCCCGGCTCAACTATCTAGAGATTGTGCCAACTTCTATCTAAATTATGAATTTCATTTCATTTCCAAAGCATCTTATGAATTATGAGGTCTCTCTATAGTACTCTCACAATTAACCAATTATGATAAGAACCCAATTCCTTAGCTCTCACTGGCACGATTAAAATATCATAATTAATTCTATAAAGCAATCTTCTAAGGAATATTAATATTGAAGTGTCTCTTTACTAAATCAATTTGAATTACTAGATTATTATTTCTTTTCTCACTAGAATCAATCTCTCAATTTAATCCTAGTGTTTAGTTCGATTCAATGGGTGGCCAAGCTAATGAAAAGCATTAAATCTAATAACAATCATGAAATGAATATTTTTTTTTATTAAAGGTTTAACCTAATTAAGTTCCTATTAAGCCAGGTCTAAAAGACCCTAACTAAATAAATTAGCCACTCATAGAGATTAGAGAAGAAGAAGAAGAAGCAATTGAAAATCCAAATATATTCATTATAATATAACAATTAATCACAAAAGAAATAATAAAAGAAAAACTTTCCTTACGCAATTTTATTTGAATGATGCTTGAAGTCTTAATACTAAATTCTTCCACTCTTGATCCATTTGAGTAGAAGAATAAAATTGAAAATTAAAATTTCTAATGTAAAGAGAGTTGAAAACTACAGTAGCCAACCTCCCTCTTCCCTAAAAAGAGGCTAAAACCTAACTATATATAATGTTCCTTTCAAAAAACTCAATATAAAATATCTTCCTAATCAGGTCCTATCATCAAACATGGTTGTGTCAAAAAGTGACACGACTGTGTTTGATTCGTGAGGAAAGAGTTGGACAGAACATGAATCAGACATGTCTGTGTCAGATTTTTGACACGGCAATATCAAAATGAATACTATCAAATTTGCTAAAATTTTCTTCATAAAAGTTGTAGCTCTTTGTCTAATATTTGTATATCACTTTGAATCACCTCAATTAGACCTCTATAACTCTAGATATCACTAAAATACTGAGAGTTACACAACTTGAAATGAAAGTGAAATATGCTAACTTCGACTCATAATTTGAAAATCCAAACAAACTTGGATTTTGACAAGTAATCTTAATTCAGAAATATTAAGATATCGACTTCAAATGTCTAGGAGACCACTTTCTCATTTTAAAACTCTAAGGATGTCAAAAGCTTCATCGAAACTCAAAGGTCTATTTTACTAGATTAGTTCCTAACTTTAAGTCTTTATTGCTTTCATCCCAAATTAGTTCCAAAAAGATGGAATCTACAAAATCAACACAAAATCAACGTAAAAAGTATAATAATTAACTAAAATGCATAAAATAACAAATACTATTAACAGGTTTGACTCTCAATGCAAATAATCCTAAATTATGCTTTTAAAAGATAAAAATCTATATTTCTAATAACGAAATGCAACTATCTAGTGCTCAAAATCTATCATTTTTAGCGCTTATCACTAATCTTTATTTGACAAAGTAAAATATTTACACATTAAAGATTTAATGTGCCTAATATGCCAAATTTGTCTACATCATTTATATGGACTCGGACTTGAAAATTGGGCCAACACTTAGACCAATCCCAATCCATTAAACAAATGGACCTACATTAGGTTCATGGGCGGACTTTCTCAATATTTTAGATTAATCTTTGGTCCAAAATTTTTTTGGGCCTTGGGCCATTAGTCCAAGTTTAATATGAAACAACATAGATAATATTAATTTAATACTTTAATTAATATCTCATATTGATTAAGTATAAATTAATAATTAAACCCTTACTTGAATTAGATTTTATGATATGCTAGAATCATTGCTTAAAGCATTAATCTAATTCCATTAATCTTAATTAAGTGATTAAACACTTTAATCAATAATTAGATTAATATTGATGGTGATTTGACAGAACTCTTTTAGGTGTAACTTACTAGGTTCATTCTAATTGGCAATGAGAAAATAATAGCAACACTTAATATTATTTGAAACTCAATTCAAATCTAAATGTGAAATTGTAACACCCCTCCCTTCTAGTACCACCACATAACATCTCATTATCATGACGGTAACGTCAGAGAGTAGTGCTACCCATACGGTTAATCTCAATATACTATCAACATGATATCCCTTGAATATGTTAATGACATAATTATATAAATCCACAATAACAAACTCTTATAAAATTTATACAATGGTAAACATTACTTGATATCTTAACTTAAAACAAATATATACATGGTAGGTAAGGTGTCCCGTCACCTGAGCATAACAACCTTAATAGAGTACATGAGTACCAATTATATAAAAATACAAGTAAAAAGAAATACGCATAAGTACTTCGATAACCCTCCCTCGATAGCACCTTCCTCAGAGCGTGCTAAATGTGCTTCATCCTTTAGCACATCATAGGCAATACTAGGACTCAACCCCTCTCCTTAAATAAGTAAAAAAAAAACATCAATCACAGTCCAAGGGGGAAATAAGCTAGACCATAAGCAAAAAGACAAAAGTGGGTCTCATCATGGCTAAACTCATATCCAGGCCAAAGAGACGTGAACTCCAGTGCTAGTGTCATAAGTCACTTGGATAATGGTACACACAAAATCCATATACTCCTCTCTAACAGCTGAAATATGCACATCCACTCCAATCGGCTCTACAGTAACCCTGAAAGCAAACTCAACATTTGTGTCATGACAAATGACATACTTCACCTTCGCCTCCAACTCAGAAACCTCATAAGTCATGGTGGTCAATTGCACCGCCATATGAAAATCTCTAGCTATACAACTAATATATATAACCTAAACTGAAAAATATACAAGAAAGCGAGTGTGAGTAATTTCGTAAGGAAATTACCAGTGAGTAACTGAAGAAAAATATAACAAGAATACTGAACATAGAATTGATAATGAATATAGAAATAATAACAGTAGAAGAATTATAAAAAATTAAATTCGCAACTCGAAAGAACTAGATGAAACATTAAACATTATTTTATTTAATATCCAATGTCGGAATATTTATTTCTTTATTTTTCTCAAGATTTCATAAATTATAATTTTCAGCGTATTTTCACAAATTATAAATCTGAGCATCAGAGCACAAATACTCATGTCTAGATATATTTAACTTTTGACTTGTAAATCACATACTAGACATGACACAAAAATAAATATACTGTATTTTTGAAAATATAAATTTATAGTTAACTCTTTCTCAGAGCAAAAATAATTGCATAGCTCCTTCTCAGAGCAAATTTAAAATAATAGCTCTTTCTTAGAGCAAAATGAAATATAACTCCTTCTCGGAGCACAATAATTTATAAATTCAGTATGCATATTTGTTAACCACATAAATTCAGCCTAGAGGCAGAATGAATTTATGCACTTTCCCCAAGATAGTTATTATTTATTGGCCAATATAATAAACTCATATCATAACAATCTTATACACAAAACTATAATTAAAACCTCAAACAAGACTCGTCATTACACCGTAATGACAAATTGGACAGGGCAGTCGCAAAATAAAAAAATATTTGTAATCAAACATCATATTCTAATAATAGAGATATACTCTATTAAACTCATACAAAAGTGCTCTTAATTGCTCATTATAAAATTTTTGTTTTCTAATTCGAAATATATTAGCTCGGGAATGATCATTCTGCTAGTTAATTCTTTTAGATATTTGTTTTTATATTTGAGTAGCATTCTCAGCATACCTAAAAAAAAAATATCAAAGTTCACTTGCATTCTCAAGAAATGTATATAAAAATTTAATTATTAAGCAAGAGGTTTAAGAGAATTAAGGAAATACTGAAAATATTATGCTATTAATTATTTATTTATTTTTCACAAATTAATGTCTAAACTTATGCTTAATTTAGATACATACCGAAATTTTTTTTCTGAAATATTTCTCTTCACAGTTATTTAAATAAAATGCACATGTATGCGCAGATTAGTTATAAGGCTTATTCCTTATTTAAAATAAAATAAAAAGTAGCTTAATTAAGCAGAGCATAATTAATTTAATTCTTTGTAATAATCAATATTTATAAGTATATATATAAATATATATTAAGTTTCCAAATTAAAATTTCAAAGTGTTTAATTCTCAAGTTTGCAAAATACTGATCAAGACCCACCTTACAAGTTCATAAGGTTCCCAAGCACTAGTTTAATAATCTTCATCGGAGTAACTTCAACTTATATACATTATTTAGCGTTTTAAAATTCATTTTACAAGCTCAAAGACTAATAACAAGACTGCATAAGAATCAGGTCCAAAATACTCAAATTCTCAGCCACACTAAAAGAAATTTGTAAATATTTGTTTTATAAGGTAATTGTGTTAAGAGTAAGGCTATCAAACCTTGACTTAAGTTAAGTGGGGTTGAGAAGGGTTCTATCGAACCAAAGCAAACAAATAGAGAATCAGAGCTCAACTCAGCAGCCCAAGGATAGCCACTTGGCAAGGAATTGTAGCACTGAACACAACTTAAGCAATTTCCCTTATACATGTATGTTCTTTTATAAATTACATCTTTAATTTAGCAAGACAAGTTCAATAAATATTCAAGTTGTAAAAGCACATTCCCCTCTCTTCTTTTCATTCTGTTTTAAAACACCATTTCCTCATTTTTTTTACATGAAATTATGCTGCAAAACTCACTTTGGACAACAACAAAAATACACATATTCATCAGCAGCAAAACACACATTTTCTACTGCAAAACACAAGTTTAATAGCAGCAAATCACCCACTTCCTTTTCACTTTATATAGATATGTTTTTAAGTCTCATTTGGAAGTCATTTAAGCTCTCTTTCTTTTTTTTGCATTTTCTTTCTATGGTGATCAACAAGAAACAATTTAACAGGCTGCATGATTACAACAAAACAAGAGGTTTTATTAGCTTGTTACGAAGGAAAACTAATCAACGAAGTTGTCAAAGGTATAACACAGAAACAAGTGAATTCTGACATAACACAACAGCACTTTCATTAACAACGAAGTTAAGGGATCTTGATGGTTTAAAACAGACATTTTAGCATGTTCTTAAAAAAAGTTGTGTAGCGTTACTCAAAGGAAATAACATTGAGAACAACAAATTCCTAGCTGTCCTCGAAATGGAATTTCAATAAAAATTGGACAGCATCAAGAACAATAAACTCACTTAAACAAAATTAATCCCAAGAAATCAAACACCATAAAGAAGAACAACACCGAAACACAAGGTTTCAAGAAGCCATAAAAAATTTAAACTCAGCAACATCTTAGCCTAAACATAGCAGTACCAGATGGTTTAACATGCTTTCAAAATAAATCTGTAGCTAAACCCAAAAGAATTAACACGACTAAGTAACATGACTCAAGCCATTTGACAATCAAAGTTCAACAATGCAAAATGAGGTAGAGATCAACGCTAAACCAAAGCAAATGAGCCAAACTTAGCACTTAGATATCACAAGGATAGACAACACCAAAACTCAACATTTCAACAGAAACAAAGAATCAAAATGTATCAAAGGTTCAGTGAAAACCACAAACATTCAAAACTTGCCTTCTCTTTATCGTCTCGCTGCTTGACAGACTATTTTTGGGCCACAAGTAGCTCCTAATCATCATTTACAAGGAACTTCTTAATTCTAGCTCAAACTTAGCATTTACATCATATAAATTTCAATGATTCTGTATCTAAACCTCCATGCATGTAACTTTATTTTAGTCTTATTTACATTCTACATTAATCCTTTTAATCTTTTAATGTTTCTTACCTTAATGACTTCTTGATCTACCCGAAACTCAACCCAACTCAAAGCTCTTGTTCTATTTTTTTTTTAATCTCTTTGTTGAACTAGCTCACTCGATCTTCACTTCCAAAGTACTTTGATTTCTAATTCTTGCTTCTACAGAAGAAATAAAGTCTTGAAATTCATCTCCATCCACATGCAAGATAACTTGCCTCCTATTCTACTCTCTCTCACGCTCTTCTCTTCTTCACGCAGAGAAGAGTTCTCTGTTTTTTTTTAAACAAATGTCTAAGCATAAGATGAAACTTACATGCATCTTGACACCTCATCATTATACATCCAAATATCCTTTGTTTAATCCTTATTATTATTATTATTTATAAAGAGATATGTGTCCATTTGCATGCAATTTTCTTGACACTTCATGTACTTTTTATAAATACACCCTTATTTCTTTCTTCCTTCTTAAATTTTACCCTTCTTAAATCTTAATTTCCTTTCAATTGTACCATTCTCACCTTTATTTCTTATAAATTAAGCCCACCTATTGATCAATTCCTTTAATTCGGGACTTAGTTAATTTCTTAATTAATCATTTAATAATAATAAATTCTTCAATTTAGTATCTCCGAGGACACAGATGTGACAACTCTTCCACTCTAAAATAAATTTCATCCTAATAATTTGGATAACATGCTTACCTTATGAAATAACCGAAAATAGTAGGTTTAGGTATTGTCACCTAATATCTTCTTCTCTTTCCCACGTTGCCTCTTCCCGAAAGTGATTTTTGCATAGCACTTTGACAAATGGAATAATCTTATTCCTTAGCATATTTTGATCTTTAGCTGAAATGGCTATAGGCTCATCTTCATACCTCAAATTTTCTTTTAATTCCACTAGTTGCTCTTCTAAAATATGCGAGAAATCACTTCTATACCTTCGTAGCATTGAAACGTGGAATACATCATGCACTCCAATGAACTTGGGTGGTAGCACTAACTGATAAGCTACGTGTCGCACACACTCAACTACTTCGTATGGTCTGATGAACCTTGGACTTAACTTCCCTCATTTTCCAAATCTAACCACACCCTTCCACAATGATATTTTCAAAAATACTTTATCACCCACATTATATCCAATATCGGCTCGCTTGAGATTTTCATAACTTCACTGTCTATTTTGAGCCACTTTGATATTCGCTCGAACCAGTTGGATATTATCAGTGGTCATTCAAACTAATTCTAGACCTAATAATTTTCTTTCTTCTACTTCTTCCCAGTAAATTGGTGTTTTATACTTTCTTCCATATAGAGCCTTAAATGGTGCCATATTCAGACTACTCTAATAACTATTATTATAACCGAATTCCATTAGTGGTACTAGTTTATACCAGTTTCCACCAAAGTCTAAGGCACTAGCTCTTAGTATGTCCTTAAGTACTTGTATAGTTCTCTCTAATTGTCCTTCTGTTTGGGGATGGAAAGCAATACTAAATTCTAATTTAGTTCTTAAGGTTTCTTGTAAGCTCGGCCAAAATCGTAAAGTGAATATCGGGTCTCGATCTGACATAATTGATACTAGTGTCCCATACAATCTTATCACTTCCTTGATATACAATTCTACCAACTTCTTCAGACTATAACTTATCTTGATTGGCAAGAACTGCACTGACTTGGTCAGTCAATCTACAATTACCTATGCAACATCATTTCCTTGCTGAGTCCTTGGCAAACCAACTACAAAGTCCATTGTGATATGCTCCTATTCCATTCTGGTATAGGCAGAGATTGTAATAAACCAGTTGGATGCTTGTGCTCAGCTTTAACTTGCTGCAAGTCAAGTACTTAGAAACATAATCTGCTACGTTTTTCTTCATCCTTTGCCACTAGTAATGTTCTTTCAGAGTTCTATACTTTTTTTTATTGCCTGGATGTATTGTATAGGCAGAGCAATGAACTTCTTCCAAAATTTCTCTTCTCAAGTTATCCACATTTGGAACAAATATTCTCCTTCCCAATCTCAATATCCCATCACTATCACAAGTCACATCCTTCTTCTTTCTACTTTTAGTTTCTTTTTGCAGCTCTTCTGCTTTATTATCAATCATTTATGCTTGCATAATTCTTTCCAGAAGTGGTGGCCTTACTTTTAAAGTAGCCAAAATACCTCCTGAAGCATCTAAAGTTAAGCTCACACCCAAACTCCTTAGTTCTATCAACAACAGTATTCTTACTATGCGTATGTAGTAGATTTCCTGTCAATTTTTGACTAAGTGCATCTGCCACTACATTGGCCTTACCAGGATGGTATTCAATAGTGTAGTCATAATCCTTCAACAATTCCACTCATCTTCTTCACCTTAAGTTTAATTCCTTCTAACTCCTAATATACTTTAAACTTTTGTGATCGGTGAAAATCTAGCATGTTTTACCATACAAATAATTTCTCCACATTTTTAGCACAAAAATTACTGTAGCTAACTCCAAATCATGTATGGGATAGTTTTGCTCATAGGGTGTAAGCACCCAATTTCGGGATAGTTAGGTGTGGATGCGACAGAAGATCCAATGATAAGAATTTATTTGAAATAGGTCTTTAGATTTTAATTCTTGGATCTGAAGGCTTAATTGCATTTTTAAAGACTTAATTGTAACATTTTTTAAGAACCTAATTGTAAAGTTTTTAATTCTTTCAAGCATCATTTCGTAATTAAAAGTTAAACAAAAAAGTCACCAATCAAAGTTATGTAATTTCGATTGGAATTACATATTTCCGATCAGAAATATACAATTCTGGTCGAAATTGTACATTTACGGTCAGAAATACGTAATTCCGATCAAAATTATGTATTTTTGACTAGAGATATATAATTTCGGTCAAAATTACACAGGTCTGACCGACTTCCATCCTGAATTTGCAATTTTTTTAATTTTTAACTTATTTTTTATTGGTGGAAAAATATTTTGAAAATAAAAGAGATAAAAGATAAACTATTTTTATCTTGATAATCATGTATTTTCAGGTTGTTTTTGGGTTAAAAAAATTTTTAAAAATAAAAATAAATCTTTATCTCCTGTGATTCAAATCATAGGGGGTCTCTTGAGTTTATAAAAAACCTTACGTGTTTTCATTTGAAATGAGGCTCTCTTTTCTAAAAAGGCCTTACGCAGAAAAAAAATTCTTCCTCGAGTTTTCTTTCATGTTCTTTTACAAAAAAGGTTTTCAAAAAAACACAATAAGCATGAGACCAAGAAAAATCAAGTCTGCAGATCCTATTCCCATACGATGAATCAAATCAACTCTGAGGGAAAATCAATACTGCATCCATCTATCTCTTTTTCTTTTCTTTTGTTTTCTTGATTTTTTTGTTTAATTTTTCTTTAGAACTCTTTCTAATCATTTTTTTGTTGTTTTCATTATATTAATGATTATGTTGGGAGTGACCTAAACTGTGGAACCCTACATGACAGAACTGATAAAAGCCCATAAAGATCTATGAGATGTCATGGATTAAAGCCCTGTAATAATTTTACGTAGTTTTTTTATGGTTTCTGCGTATTTTATTTTGTTGGTTGTTTTATTTTGTTTTATTTATTTATTTTTAGGTTGTAATTAATTTTAATTTTATTTTCTGTAGATCATTGTAATAACCCCAATAGTGGGAATAGTGAAGCCATTTAATTTTCTACACCTTAAAATTAATTAGTAAATTAGGTTCATTTGGTAAATGTCCTAATAAAATCAATGATGACTTTAGTTAATTTTAGGTTGCATGTAATTAAAATTAGGGTTAGAAATCACTGTATGAATATTTTATTTATTCATTTTATTTGTTTGAGCTTGTTTTATGTTTTTTATTAGTTTTGGGCCTCAAGCCCACGTTAGGTTTTAATTCACTTAATTAATAGTTTATTAAAATGGTTTTAGGTTTTAATTAATTTTTTAAAATTAATTTAGACTTATTAAAATACTAGGTAAATGATTAATTCTAGAAAGCTAAAGAGAGAGTAAGTGAGTGAACTTACTTAAGACAAATGCCCCCTTAATATAGTTTATATTTTGCAAACATAGGATTAGTCTTCTTTATCGATTGAAAAAAGATACTTACTATGTTAAATTACACAACAAGACATGTAAGATTTTTTTTTTCTTAAAAGCCTTTTTCCCTATTTATCTTTATTTTGACAATTAATAGTATCACTCTTTATATCTTTTGTAACAAGAAGTTGAACTGTCACGAGAAATGACTTTGAATTTATAATAGTGTTATAGTTTTTAACTGTTATAATACATATTGTCATTAAAGTAATTTTTTGTGATAATAAAGTTTTTGTCACAAATTTGTTCGTCACAATCCATACAAACCTTTAGCTATGGAGTTATATGTGACAACTCCGTAACAATTGTTTAATTATTCTTTTATTCTGACAACTTTTTAAATATTATTGAAGATTTTTATTATCACTAATTTAATGATTTCATATAGTCTATATTATATTTTTTTATATTTTCCAAATTTTTATGTAGTGGTTTTATCATTATGCAAGTGATGTGTAATATAGAGTTTACATCTTCATCTTTTTTATCATTTTTATGTCATTTTATTTTTTTTTAATCTTAGAACAACATGAACTTTTTGATATTTTTTAGAATGTGTTTGATTCAAATGAATTTTTTAAATTTTTTAAATTTTTTTGCAAATTGAATTATTATATTAAGTTTAAATGGATGCTCTAAAATTCATTTTCAATTTATTTTTTTAATTTTGTGAAATTGGTTATTACTAAACTAAATTTCAAAAAAAAAAATTAAGAATTTTCAAATAAATTCCACAATTTTAAATTTGAATTTTTATAAAACTAAAATAATTGTCATACCTTGAATTTTGATAAACCTCGAAAATGGTTCGATGATGAAAATAACATTTCAAAGATGACGAGAGTCTGTCTGTTCATACTACTTCAGCAATGTGCAAAAGTCTGAAAAACCTAAAAAAGGGTACCTAAACCAGACTTACAAAGTGATAAGTTGATAGCTGAATCATTAAGTCTTGTTTCAATTTTATGAGACGAGTTCTTGGAATGGTAAATTGCATGTTTCGAGCAATCATCACTCAAAATAGATAGCTTATCAAACCGATGTTCATTTCAACAGACCGAGACTCGATTGAATGAAAATGGAAGTTGATTTATCAAAATGACAGTACGAAACATTTGAAGACCAAAATAATCATTTTTGTATGTTTGATTTTCTATTAATTTTTCATTTTTTCTTCTATTCCAATTTTCTATTTTTATTTTTATGTTGCCAGCAAATTGAAAAATTGTTATAATTGTGTGGTGAGATTGACAATGTTGCTTGCTATTTGAATAATTATTGCTTTATTTGTATTTTCTTAAACTATCATTTTGCGTTTTTCTAGTCTTGAAAATGTGAAATTCATGAAAATATCGTTTTCACATAAAAATTGCATTTTCGCATGCATTATTTAAAAATTATCCTCATCATAAAAATCACATTTTGACATTAAAAATTATATTTTATATTAATTTTGTGTTTTATGTGAAAAAAAAATCCTTTTTCACATAAAATTCTCATTACATTTTCAAAAATATCAAATTAATTATTTTTAAATTTTCTCTACATTTTATTGTCAAAATCATATTTTGGCATAAATTTTATGTTTTTAACAGAAATTCTGCATTTTTAATATAAAAATTGTATTTTGACAAAAATAATCATTTCATATAATTCCATCGTATTCTCTACAAATGCACATGATTATATGCTTATATTTGCTCTTCTGATTGAGTGAACATTTTCTGCTTATTTGTTGTCTGCTTGAAAGAACGGTTTCGATGCACATATCTGTGTTAACCTCTATTTGCAGGTATTTATTAAATCTAGGACTATATTTATTTTGCCGCACTTTTTCTTTTTCAAATGTATTTACTAGAAAAGCGATATAAATAATTGAAATTAATTTCCTTACTTTTTCTCCATTATATGTTGTAAGTGTATGTGTCTATAAACTATCATTCTGAAACTAGGGTGATGTGGTAGCCATATGATGAATATTGTAAAATGAGAAATAGCCAAAAGTATATACGACCTTCCGTAACTGAAATCTCTATTGAGAATGATACTCGTTACATGATATTGGTCCCTTGCCTTTTCCTAAGAAATCGGGTGGCGACTCTACAAATACAAAAGTCTTGTATTCTCCCAAAACTAAACATGACTATGCCCCGTAAATAGAACAGAATATTCCTTTTGGTAAAGATGCTAATTTCCCAAAGCTCGCTTCCATTTATGGTCGCTTGCAATATCGTTCTTTATAATTTTTAAATTCAAATATTATCACTACTGTTTTTCCTCTTTTTTTGCTTCATCCATGGATCTGTAATTTGTTTTTCTTTTGCAGCCTCTAAAAATGAAGTTTTATTGAACATAGAGAAGAGAAAAAAAAAAACACAATGTTATAAAATTAAAGTGGTAGAATTTAAAATACATTATTTAAGTATTTTATATTTAATTGATAGAAAAAAATAAATATTTTAATATTATATATTGATCAACTATTTTACATTTAATTTATGTATCATTCATGTTCAACCACAGGATATATTACATCATATGTAAGCACTGATCTTCCATTTTGTTAACTTAAAATCTCAATAAATAAACCCAAGGATAGTTGCTGTTATTTTTATTTTTCTTGTTAATTAGTTTTAGGGTTCCAATATAACGGTCTTGGCTTTTATTTTTTTTTTGTAAATTTTTTTAAAAGAGCGACTGTTTTTTAAAGGAAAGGATTTCTTGGTCTTTTCAAAAATAAATTTCAATTTTTTTTTAAAAAAAAGAAAACACATAGAGTGTTTTTTCAATAGCAACGTAAAATAGAACCTTAAAGTTAGAAAACTAGTTTTAAAAAAAATACTTCAATTGTTAAGTCCACATAGAAGAACAATTAATAAAATAAATAATGAAATAATCGCAAAAATAAATTATTATAGACCAATTTTAAAATAAATATTTTAATTATTTTTAATTACAGATTAAATTAATGATTTTCAATTTCCATAAGCTATTGTTCGATTCTTTTGAGGTTCACCAAGTTCACTAAAAGATAGTCTCATTTCGTTCATAATAATAAAACAACAACGTAATGACTAGACACTGAAAATGAATGATACCGTGTCGCATATATTGGACAGTTAATTTTTGTGTGATAATTCTTGTGTGGCTCCAAGAGTTGTACGTTAAAACATTTTTTTATGATTCTTATGTAATTGTATTTCACGATATAGTTTTAGTAATAGTGAGTAGTAGTACATATATATATATATATATATATATATATATATATAAATGTACGAGGAGGGTGAGGACATGTAAAATTATAAAAAAAATATTCACTCATTATTATACATAATTAGATAATTTAATCATTTACAAATAAAAATTAAATTAAGTTAATTAAAATATAATTTTAATTTAATTGAAAGTATATTTTCTATTCCAATTAGGTTAATTTGTATTTTATTTCTAATAAAAATTATATTAATTGAAATGTAATTCTAATTTAATTGAAACTATGTTTCCTATTTTAATTAGGTTAACTTCTATTTTATCTCTCACAAAAATTCTAATTTAATTAAAAGTATATTTTCTATTCTAATTAGGTTAAATTCTATTTTATCTCAAATAAAAATTAATTTAATTAAAATATAATTAAAAGTATATTTTCTATTTTAATTAGGTTAACTTCTATTTTTTATTTAATAAAATAAAATTAATTAAAATATAATTCTAATTTAATTGAAAGTATGTTTCATATTTTAATTATGTTAATTTCTATTTTATCTTTGACAAAATTAAATTAATTAAACTTGTAGTGATAATTTTGTTAAAAATATATATTTTTCTATTTTAATTAGGTCTACTTATATTTTATTAAATATAAATC
>CATIWM010331601.1:0-62506 GCA_949671775.1 Mallotus repandus | reverse complement strand
GCTTCAATCATGCGAGCCAGAGAGTATTTTATTCTTAATGATAGTATTTGACTATGATATCATATACTATCATATGATAGTTTATGATGTCAAGGTTTGAAAATGCCTTAGAGGGGGTGAATAAGGCAAGTGAAGGATTTTTAAAAAATAAAAATGAATTTAAGGAATAAATAAAAATTGAAAGAGAGTAGAGTAGGAAGAACAATGAACACAATGATTTAAAGAGTTTAGATTCAACAATAATCCTACGTCTCTACCTAACCTATCCCCAAGTTAGGATTTTTCAATCACCGACCATCTTATTCACAAGATTGAGAATACACAAGAGTTTAAGGCTCACTCTTTCAACCTTACAAACAAGAGTTTCTGGGCTTACTCTAAAACTAATTCCCAAGTGTTTTAATGGCTAAACACTTAAACCAATTTCACTAGAAATATATCTCACTTTCCTTCTAATCTATCCCAAGATTTTTAGATGAAGAGAAATTCTATTTCTCACACACAACCAACTTTCACAAGAGTTATACAAACAAAGAATGAATTTTTAAGAGTTTTAGAGCTTTGATGAATGTTAAGATAAAAAATTGTAATAAACAAGTGTCTTAACTTCAATTGAACTCAAGTAGGTGTTTATATAGATAAACACAAAAAAATATAGTTATTGGAGATGTCAAAGATGTCTCCAACATCTCTTTTTCAAATTTAAAAATATGAAAGTTGGGATGTCACCATAGCAGCAGAGCTTCAGTTGCAGCATACTGTTCACTTTGGCTTTCTGTCACCACAACAGCTCTTGCTTCAGTCGCAACCTATTGTACTGTTCATCTTATAATTCAAAAATGTGTCCGTTAAGTTGTCACCATAGAAGTAGAGCTTCAGTCGTAGGTTACTATTCATCTAAGCTTTCTGTCATTATAGAATCTTTGCTTCAGTCGCAAGTTACTATTTATCTTAGCTTACTATTCACTGAATTTTTACTTAGCTTCCATTTGAGCTCTAACTTATACACACTTAAAATAAACATATTGAATGCTCAAAATTAAGTTTGTTAAGATCAAAATTAAGATTGATTATTGCTAAGCTCAACAACATCATTTCTCAAATAAGTATCTATAAGTTGACTTAATATCTCATATTCATGATTAGTAAAACATAATCATCAGTCAACACTATAGTAGCCTTAATTCATTATTAGTTTAATAATAATAATAAATAACTAGGGATAATTTTAATAGAACTCATATTTAATCTAAGGGTTTTACTATCAAGTCACATACTTGATGGCCTTAGAAGGAATTAACTGTTCAAGCAATTATCATAATATAAAATGATAATGAAAATGCCCCTTTATTAATAAAATGATAAATTCAAAACATGGTCATACATGATTGGTCTAGTGCATATCACTAACAACCAGTCCCACTACAAATAGGATATATGGTCTCGTGCAAATTAAAGATCTTAAGTTTCCTACAAGACTTTTGAATAAAGTGGGATCCACCTTTTCTATCTGTTTTTCTATTTTAAATAGCTTTGGTCCAATTTTTATGGGGGTGCTAACAAGTTTGCATTGTGACATATTGAACTTCTTAAGCTCTTCCTTCGCATAACCTCCCTATGAGATGAAAATTTAATCTTTTATTTGCTTTACTTCCATTCCCAAATAATATGACATAAGTCCCATATCAGTCATCTCAACTTCTTGAGACATTACCTTCTTAAAATCATTAAACATTCTTACATTATTGCCTGTGAAATAAGATCACTTATATAAATACAAACAAATAATAAATCTTCCTTCTCTTGCTTCACATAGAGAGCATACTTATTTATGCATCTCTGAAAACCATTTTCTTATATGTATCAATTTGACTATTCCAAACTCTCAGTGCTTGCTTAAACCCGTACAATGCCTTTTTAAGTTTTAGCACATTGTCTTGATTACCTTCAATAACATACCCTTCAAGTTGTTGAACATATACTTCCTCCTCTAAATATTCATTCAAAAATGTTGATTTGACATCTAATTAATTAATTTTCCAATGATTCTAGGTAGTAAGTGAAATCAACAATCTAGTAGTCTTTATGTGAGTAACAGGAGCAAACATCTATTTATAGTTAATGCCATATCTTTGCTTGTACCCATTTATAATAAGTCTCACCTTGTATTTTTCTACTTCTCCTTTAGCATTCTTCTTAGACTTGTACACCCATTTGACTCTAATAGGTTTATGACCACTTGGAAGAGAAACAAGTTCTTAAGTGTCATTCTTAATTGAATGAATCTCGTTGTTCATTAATCTACTTCTCATCTTTGCTAGCTTCTTCAAAATTTAGAGGTTCAACATCAACAAGAAAACATGATAAATTTACAAGCATCTCAGTTTTATTATACATGTCATTAAGACTCTTGTATTTTCTTGGCTCATCACTTGAGCTTCATGAAGGGGAAATTTTCAGTGATTATGATTGAGATGATAAATTCGTATGGAGTAGCTTCAACTTCCTGGACCATTGATTCTTCATCTTCAAAATAAGCTAGGAAATCATGTGATCCTTCCCTTTATGAATTCTAATCCCATAATTTTTTTTCATTAAACTTAATATCCCTATAGGTCATGATCTTCCCATTACTTGGATTAAATAGCTTATAGCATTTTGAGTTCTCAGCATAACTAAGAAAAATAAACTTCTTACTTCTATCATCAAGCTTTGATCTTTCTTGTTTCAGAATATGCACATAAGTTGTAGATCTAAAAACTCGTAGATGTGATACATTCGACTTCCATTTACTCCATCCTTCTTATGAAGTAGCATTTTTCAAACTATTAGTTGGACTTCAATTTGAAAGATACACTACACAAGCAACTGCTTCTGCCCAAAACTCTTTTGGCATATTCTTTCTCTTTAACACTGACCTAGCCATATTTAAGATTGTTTGATTCTTTCTTTCAACAACTTCATTTTATTGGGGTAATCCTAGAACTGTTAGAAAATACATATTCCATGTAATTCATAAAAACTTCTAAACTCATTAGATGTGAACTCTCATCCTCTATTAGTTTTAAACAACTTAATGTCATAACCACTTTCCTTTTCAACAAATGCCTTAAATCTTTTAAAAGCATCAAAAGCCTCAGATTTATTCTTTAAGAAATAAACCCAAGTCTTTCAACTATAATCATCAATAAATAACATAAAGTAGAAACTTTTACCTAATGATATAGGCTTAATAAGACCACACACATCTACATGGATAAGTTGGAGTGGCTTGTTGGTTTTTGAGATTGATTGCCTTAGAAAGCTCTTTCTTGAATACTTTCTAAGTAAATATGCTTCACATAATTGAAGCATTTTGGTTACTTCTTCCTTGACCACGCTCACATCCACATCCATATTTGTGATCTCTTCCACGTAGTTAACCGCAACTTCCTTTAGCAGAAGAATTTTCTTTGGATATGATAGACAATTTTGCTAGTAAGGCTTGCTCATCTTGTTCTTGCTTGCCTATACTCATTCTCTTGTCATGGGCTCATAAATATCCACTTAATTCATTAATTTTCAAGGTCTCTAAGTCCTTAGAATCTTCAATGGAAACCACTACATGATTGAACTTCGTGTTAAGACAGCGTAGAGTCTTTTCAACCACACGAACATCTTGCATCCTCTCTCTGAGTCTTTGCATTTGATTTTCCACTGCCAAAACTCTTTTAATGTAATTAGTTATGATTTCACTCTCTTTCATAAAGAGTGATTTAAATTGAGTCCTTAGAGTTTGAAGCTAAACCTTCTTTACTTTATCAACTCCTAAGATAGAATTTCAAAGAGTCTCCCATGCTTTCTTAGACATATTGTCATTAGTAATTTTCTCAAACATGTCATCATCTAAACCTTGATGAATGATGGTAAGTGCACATTGATCTTTCTTCCTCTCCTTCTACAAAGCTTCTTTTTTGGTTTGGTTTAGTACTTTCCCATTTTATGATTCCTCAACACCTTTCTCAACTACATCCAATACTCCTTGAGAACCAAAGATGACATTTATTCTAATTGACCACTTCTCATAATTGGTCTTGTTGAGTTATGGGTGTTGGAAGGAAAGAGAAGTTCACCTTGATATCATTTTTCACTTATATAGCTATAATACCACTTTGTTGCAAGTAGATGGGCACCTACTAAATTTACACACACTTAAAAGGAAGAGAAGAAATATTAACATTTAGGGGAAAGTATGGAAAACCACCCTGTGGTTGCACGATTTTAGACTTTTAAGTATGTGATTTTTTTGTGACATTTTTAAGTACGAGTTTTACGCCGTTATACACTTTTCAATTTTTGCACCTAACGCCGTTACCTTAGTCCTAGTTGGCACCCACGTGGACAAGCTTACTCAATAGCTAAACATACGTCAGACATGCAATGGCCCACACCAAGACAAATAATAAAAAAATGTTAACCCCAAAACATAAAACCCAAAAATCACATTTTGGGGGAAATGAAAAATTGAAAATCCTAAAAACGCAATCGAAGCTTAGGAGTAAAACCAATATAGATCCACACTCCCAGTCTTCTTCATTAGCTTTATCTTTAGTTCGTAGGGAGTCATCAATTCATATTTGTAGATGCTTTATGCCATCACCAGTGAGGATTTTGAAGCAGCCCACAACACTTGGAAGAAGATTCAAAGGATGTGCAAAATTTCCAAGGAGGTGTAATTTCTTTGAATGGGTTGATACAGAGAACTGTTGTGGATGTCGAGAGCAAATCGTATGCTATTTAGCAAGGATTGAAGAGTTTAAGGCAGAGCTAATGGATTGTAGAGCTAGAGAGGTGGAAAAGGAATTAAAAATTGGTAGATTAAAGGAGTTTATATCAAATAATGGTATGCATTTGGCAACGTTGGCTAAAGAAAATGATTTTTTGAGGATACAGTTAGATGCATCAATGAAGGGGAAAAAATTTAGGTTCTGTTCATGTGGGAATATTTTTTGTTTTCTCCTTTGTTTGTTAATGGGTGTTATGGCTATTGTTATGATGTTTGCAGATAGTAGGGATAGTAGTGGTAAGAAGGCATTGTATTTGCCATTATGAATATTGAACTCAAGGTGTTTGTAAAAAAGTTTCAATGAATGGCAACAAAATTTTGCCCTCTAGTGTTTGTAAGCAAACAAATCTCTGTCACTTGATTGTACAAATTTATAACCTGTGTTGCTCTGAATATGATTTTATGGTTATGTAAAAAAATGAGCATCAATCTATCAAATTATAATGGCAACAAAAATTTGAAACATGTTATAAAAAAAAAATTTAATCAACTGATATACATAACTTATCATTAAACTTTGGTAAAAAACTCCTTCATAACATTGAACCTACAATTTAAAAATGCCACAAATGGCAACAAAAAATTATTATCAATACCTACAAATGTATGACAAAACAGTTGCATTCCAACATAGGCATCGTATCTAAAGCTTCAAAGAATATATATGTTTCTGGCCATAAACTAATGCATATAACTGGCTATAACCTAAAGCAAAATATACATGTCCTACCACAATCCTACAAGTAAGTATCTAAAGCTTCCAATGGACTTTCTTCTTTGGTTGTGGATTGGTATATTCCCCAATTAATCTTCTGGCCATGTCTGCAAGATGTTCTGCCCTCTTAGATTTCTTGTACAATGTTGATGGGGTTTAAGAATTTGCTGCAACTAGAGTCTTCAATATTCTTGGTGGCTTGAAGGGTACTTTTGGTTTCAGTTTAGGTGGTTTACCTCTAGTTTGTGTTGCTGTTAGTGGAGTTACTGAATTTTGAGTAGTTGTGAAGCTCACTCCTTTTTCTTTGTCCTTAGAATCAGTATCCCTTCACCTTTTCTGACTAGATGCCTAACATCCCATAAATACATAAATTATCCACACTGAATTAGCAATGCAATTTTCACCTTTAATTAATCTCACCCTTAAACTGATATACCAAATATGAGGTGTTTCAGACAGAGTTGGTTGTGAACTTGATACTCTTGAAGGTATTGGTGTTGATGGCCTCTCAGGTGAGGGTTGAGATGCACAAGTTTCAGGTGCTTTTCTCTTCCTTGTTTTACTTTTTGCTTTATCATTCTACAGTAACTCATAACATAAATTCAATATTTAATTTTTTTTTTTTTGCAAATGATTAAAATCCTATAAGAGGCAAAGTATTACCTGGCTGATATCTGAAGATGAAGGTGCATTCTTGGTCCTATTACTACCTGCAGTATTGGAACTTGAAGCATTTTTGGCCAATTGAAGTCTCTTTCTCCTTTGCCAAGGTGATTCTCCAATCACTTTTGCTTTACATCCCCTCATATTGTGTCCAACTTGGCCACAGTTTCCACACACAACTGGACTACCAGTCCTTAAAACCATATATGGATTCTTTGCCTCATCTGCACTTTTAATTCTCCTCTTTTTTGGGCGTCTAGCAGGCTTTCTCACTATGTTAGGCTCTATATCAAGTAACTCAATCCTCTCACACTAATGCTTGCTTAGACATGACCATAGATAGTGAGAAATGTCTTTTTTGAATACACATCATCTACATATGCTTCTGGCCTTTCTCTATTATAGTATATAACAGACACAACATGTTTGCATGGAATACGTAATATGTCCCACCTCTTACAGCTGCATGTTTTCAGATTAAGATCTATTGTCAAAGTTGTATCACCAAAATCAACTTCATACCTTTTCTTACCAGCTGGTGTAGGCATATAATTTCTATTTTCAATTTTGAGTTGCTCTAGTTTATCCTAAATGTTTGGATATATGTCACCTTTGTATCTCATCATAGTTGTGTGCTTCACATGAAATCTATTTATTAATCTCCTTCTTATCCATTCAAACATGCTAGTGACATGCATGTCCCTTCTAATCAAAATGTAAGAGTTGAATGACTCACAAATGTTATTTTGAAGTGCATCTGATTTGGCATGAGGATTGAATCGATATCTGGCCCATGTTGCAGAGGCATGTTTAATTACCCATTCATATGCATCTGCATTCAATTTTTTCAACTCTTCCATATGAAACTTAAACCTTGCCTCAGTCCCAGTACTTGCAGCAAACCAAAGATGCTTCTTGTATTTTAAATCCCTCAACACTTTCTTGAAGTTTTTATACATGTGCTTCACACAATGCCTATGTTCAACTTCTAGGTTCACTGCTTTAAAAGCCTCAACCAAATCCTAAACACATAAATAAATAAGGAAATTAATTAATCTCCAATTGCAATTAAATCAAACGTTAATAGCCTTTAGAAATATTATTTCTGAAATGAAAAATGAATAAATAGGAACTCACTTTTTGTTGGTTTGACATAAAGACCCATTGTGTTTCTGAAGGCCTTCCAAAATCATCAAACAATAGTTGAAGAAACCATAACCAAGATTATTTATCTTCAACATCAATATATCCAATGGCTAGTGGGAACATGTTTTCATTGCCATCCCTCCCTATGGCACACAATAGCTAACCTCCCATATTTGTTTTCAAATGACACCCATCGAGACCAATGATTGGTCTTATCCCATTGAAATATCCTTGCTTCAATGGTGCAATCTCTATGCTCTATAACACTGAGGTATAGAGACAGCATGTCATAACTTCCTTTCAAACTTCTTTTTCGTTGCATTGACATCCCAAGTTGGATTCCCCCTAAAATCTTCAAGATATTTACGAGCTAAGTAAGTACTAGTGACCAAGCTATTTTCAAATTCCCTTGGACATTCATGTTTGGGCTGGAATGACTTGATTTGGAAAGTTATTATTCCTAAACTTAGATACATATATTCTAAAACCACATCTTTGCTTGCGCAATACTGTCACTTTTTTTGCACAATTATTAATCAAGACATAGTGATAACCTCTCAAAAGTGCCCACTCTTTTAATGCTTTTCTAAATACCTTATAGTTACTAAATTTTAAACCCTTTACCAGTTGTGGATTAACAAATCCTTCAACTTATCAAATTCAAGAAAACACTCATGCTCATTATCTGAACCATTCAATGAATTCAGATCATCATTATCTACAGCAGCCTCAAATACTTCCTGCATATCATCTTTAGTTAGGTCCTCAGTATATGTAAGGTCTCTTTCTTGTTCATCAGTAGGTTCAGTTGTATTATCTCCGCTACTTGTTGCTTCATCATTATCATTCATATTGCACTCTAACCCATCATCACTACCTTCATAGTCTGCATATAGTTCACTCGGTTCATCATCTTCACTAGATGATGTTTCATTCCCTTCACTTAATGGAATACAATATTCTTCATCATCTAAATCACTTTCTAACAGCCCTTCCAGGGTCAGACCCTTTACACAATAACTCCTTGAATATCTAGTCAACCGACACATATTCAAAATACTCTAATAACCCATAGGTTCCCTTTCTACATTCAGACCTGCCTCACCAACACCTGACTAACATACACCAGGCTCAGAACCACCTGCAGGGTCCTCACCAACACATAACTTACCAACACTAGGCTCAGCACCACCTGCAGGCTCAGAGGCAACACCTGACTAAAAAAAAATGCCTCATGAACACCTGCAGGGTCCTTAGCACCATCTGCAACACACTCAAATGCATCACCACCATTTGCAGCACACTCAAATGCATCACCACCACCTACACTACCATCATTTGCACCACCACTATAAGCATCAACACCTGCCTCACTAAACTCGTAAAATATGATTCAGCCAAGTCAACCACATCATCAATGTCATCCATACCATGAGATGAAAGTCCACTACAATTATCTTGTACTTCTTTACTATAGTTGGGAGGACTAAACTCCTCAACACCAACACCATAATCAATAGCTATAGGTGGTTCAATTCCAACATAATACGATATTATATATTCATCACCCTTATTATCATTTAACATATTTTCAACATTTTTATCATCAACTATCTGTTCTAAACCTACAGTTCATTTAATTTCAGAGATTCTAAACCACATGTCAGCCTCACCAATGTAACCCAAATCATCTTTTCCATAACCCAAAAGCTCATGAAATGAAAGATAGTCAATATCTTGATTTTGAATATCCTTGATTCCACCAACTTCATATATCCAATTTTGTTCATCATTCTTGTTCTAATGGCCACTATAGTGAATATGGAAGCTAACCACCTCTGCCATGAGCTGCATTTCAAAATACTCCCCATTTTAGTAAAAAATACCACAAGCAATTTAAGAAACCATACAATGAAAACAAAAATGATCCTTTAGACTACAAATCTTCTATTTTTTTTCTTATTTTCCCAAATGCAATAAAGAAGACAAACACTCCCCACCAAAATTCCATCTGACCCATTAACACTTCTAACCAAGAAACCATACCCAATCAACTAACCTGACCTGTTCAAATTTCATAACCCGACTCCATGACCCATAACCCACTAACAAAAATAAGCCTTCCCAAACCCTAACCCTAGCAAAATGACAAAGACTACTACTTGACTTCAACGTAAAGAAACAAATGAAATTACCTCTCATAAATTACTTCAAGCTACAAATTCTGAATCCCTTATGCTTTATTTGTTAATTGATCTCAAAATTACTTCTTCAATTTTGAAAATTTCAATCTTCAAAATCTGTCGATGAAGGTTTAGTATGTTAGGTTAAGGAGATTTCATTTTTAGCAAATCTTGATTTCATTTGGACAATGAGTTAAAATGGAGTAAATGAAGTGGTTTTATGTTTTTGGGTTAATTTTTTTTATTAGTTATCTTGGTGTGGGCCATTGCTTGTCTAACGTGTGTTTAGCTATTGGGCAAGCTTGTCCACGTGGTTGCCAGCTAGGACTAAGATAACGGTGTTAGGTTCAAAAACTGGAAAGTGTATAACGGTGTAAAACACATACTTAAAAGTGTCATGAAAAAAATCACGTACTTAAAAGTCTAAAACCGTGCAACCACGGGGTGGTTTTCCATACTTTCCCTTAAAATTTATGTATTTATTTTATTCTTCTAAAAATTGCTTGAATACAATCAACATTCATGGGGATATTTATAATGCTACAAAATACTATAATAAGATAACAAATTTATAACTTATCATATAGATAATTAAATCTAGGACTAATACACAAATGGGCCCTTCAACTTGTGATACAGGATCAAATAGGTCCAAATTGAACTTTTTCAACACATAGGACCCAATACTTGTACTTTTAGTACCAAATAAGCCCAATTTTGACTCAAACTCTGTCCGTGTAATCCAAATTCTATGAAAATAGAGTGAAAATTTATACTGAATATTTTATTAATATTTTTAAACAAAATTAAATTTAAAATATTCAAAAATAATCAACAAAACTCTTTGTTTTCTACTCCCTCTCTCTCTCTCTGCCACTTCCTCTTCACATTAAACAAAGGGTTTTGAAAAGTCACACTATTATAAACACTATTTTTTTGAATATTAAATAAATTAGGATTAAAAAATTAATTTTTATTGAGAGTTTGATTGTCACACTTATCATGATACCAAAATTGGGCTTATTTGGTACTAAAAGTAGAAGTATTGGGTCCTATCTGTTGAAAAAGTTCAATTTGGGCCTATTTGATCTTGTGTCACAAGCTGAAGGGTCTATTTGTATATTAGTCCATTAAATTTATATCGTAAACTTAAAAATAATTTCAATTTTAATTATTTAGCACATACTAAATATGGAAATATGGTTTTATTAAGCACTAATTTCATCAAGTTTAATATCTATCATGTTTGCATCACCCTTGATCATGATGAGGAAGCTGTTGAAATGATCTTGTGATGGTCTCTCTTCCCCTAGACTAATTTCGTTCAGTGTAAGAAGGCTTAAGACACTTGAGATTTTACTAATTCAACTAATAAGGAAACACATATCACATCTCTTGTTGAGGACCCAAATTTTTTGTTTAGTTACGAAGTCCTTTTTTTTTTTTTGGAATCTATATATGTTGTATTCTTTTAGAATCATAAAAGGACGCTCATATTTTCATTCTTCATTTTTGTATCCATTCTGATAATCAAAACTTTTATGTAAAGTAAAGCTCCTATTAGATTCAGTTTTAATAGGCTACCATCTTGAATAGGTAACAAATCCTTATTTTAAATTTTAGTTTTTTATGATCTTGTGATTGACTCACATAATTTGGTTTAAACAATCAAAAGATATTTGTCTAGTTTAATAAGTAAACAAACTCTAAACCAAAATTTTATTTAAAAAATTCAAACTTTTTACCACTTTAATTAATTTATACTTTTATTATTTAATATTACATATAATTTTTCTCTATTAAAATTCCATTTTATTTGTATTTTTCTCTATTATTTAATATTATATATAATTTAATTTATTGTCCATTTACATGTGAAACAATGCACCTTTTTTTATTTTTTTACTTTCGAATGCAATTAGAAAATTAAGATGAAATAATATAAAATAACTTTGAAAAGGTCTCACATTGAAATCTGGCAAATATATTATTTGCTAGGACTAGGGGCTGAGCTCTGAATGGCAAAAATTTCAAATTTCTTTATATATATTATATAATTAAAATTATGAAAAAAACTTGGGTAAAGGTGCATGTTTGGCCCTATAGATAAACCTCCCTTCTTTTCTTTAGCTCAAATAAGTTAAGGTTATGCTCAAATGGTGTATTTAAGCCCCTCATACTGACCTAATAAATGACTGTCTGAAATTCCCATTACCTCTTTAGTTGATGTGGCATCCATGTGAGCTGGAATGGAGCTCATGTCTTCCACATGTGAATAAATGAATGAAGAACATTATTTGGGAAGAAATATTTTCGCGCTTCTTCTGCATTAACTCTCCCAACTACTATGAGAGGTTCAGAGAAGAGAGAAGAAAATCCCCATTTTTCTAACCCTAACCTTGAAACAAATTATAGATCAAAATGGCAAGAACCATTACCATTTGAGAAAGAATTGAGGGATTAAAAAGGAAGGTCTGATTTGTCACTTGTAGTCCGAAGTCAGTAAGTTTTGGCTTCTCTCTCTCTGTCTGCATCTCAATGCCATGGACTAATAATCTTATTGCTAAGCTTCTATATCTTCGCCAATCACTCTTCTTTTCTTCAAATTTCTCAACTTTAATCTGTTTTCTTATTTGGGTTCTTTTTAATTCTGAATTTGGAGCTAAAACAGAGCCAAAAATTTATTCAATTTATTCTCTTTCACTGCTTTGTTTTGGTCAACTGAATAGAAAAGATAACATTTTTGGCATAAAAGATGAATATACAACAAGGAATTGGTGAAACTAGAGATTGGTTTTAGTCGTTGATGACGACCCTACTTGTCTGTTGTTGCTTGAGACCTTGCTTCACAGATGCCAATATAATGGTTTGATTTTTTCTAAATTCATGTTTTTCTTTGTTAGTATTATTATATTGATTTGTTTATATGGTTTTTTGTTTTGGATTCTTTGCTTTGTTTTAAGATTTTGATATTTATGTTTGATTATTTGCTGAAGCCATGTTTGAATGGAGGAGTTACATATACAGTAAACACTCGCTGCTTCATGGGATGGTGTCCTAATTTGATAACGCACTACCAGTTCAACAGAAAAGCGAAAAGGAGTCGCTGGCTGCTGCTAAACTCAAATAAAATAAACCTGATAAAGTTTGTTGCAATAAGCCTCTGCAAGGCATATGCATAAAGCTTGTCAAAGGTTTTGAGGCATTTAAGTCAAGAGAGGATTTTATGCAGAATATTATGCAGGTGTTAACAGATGCTGATGTCAATCTGATTGGGGTGTATGGGATGAGTGGTGTGGGTAAAACCATAATGGTGATGGAGGTTGTTAGTCAATCATAGAAACAGGGGATTTTTAAATCGGTGGCTATCAAGACTGTAACCCAGACTCCATATTTAAATCCAATTCAACAAGAAGTCGCATATTGCTTGGGTTATAAATTTGATGCGAAGAAGTCTATTAGTGCAAGAGCAGGTGAGTTGAGAAAGCAAATAAAAAAAAGGAGAAAATACTTGTAGTTTTAGATGATGTATGGAAAAAATGGACCTGAAAAAGATAGGCATTCCTTATGGGAATGACCATAAGGGATGCAAGATACTGGTGGCGTCTAGAGACCAAAATGTATTTTGGGAGATGGATGTGCAAAGAGATTTTCAGTTTCTCACTTTAAATGATGAAGAGGCTTGGGATCTATTTCAGAAGATAGTTGGGGACTTTAAAGTTTCCAAACTATAACCTTTTTCCATTGAAGTAGCAAAGAGATGTGTAAGTTTGCATGTTCTTGTTGTAATGGTTGCTTCGACTTTGAAAAATAAAGGGTTGTCTGAATGGAAGGATGCCTTGGAAGAGTTAAAAACATTTGACAATATGGGAATTAATGAGCGAGCATACAAAGCCCTGGACTTGAGCTACAACTTTTTGGGAGATGAAGAGAAGTCCTTGTTATGCCTTTGTGTACAAATGCCTACCAACATTTTTGCTAGTTTGTTGTTGTTGCTTAGTTTGGGGTTGGGCTTATTTAAACAACACACAATAGTACAAGCCACAAGAGATAGATTGCTTAAAGTGGTTAATGACCTCAAAAGGTCTTGTCTTTTACTGGAAGGCAGAAATGTGTTCCACGCTAAAATTTATGATGTTGTTCGTGGTTTTGCAACCTCAATTGCAATGAAGGATCATCATGTCTTAGCTTTATTGGATGGCACTAAATTGCAAGAATGGTCGGAGGAAGATACATTTGAACAGTGCACTGCAATATCTTTTTGGCATTGCGAAAACATCCCCAAGTTTCCTGAAGTTTTAGAATGCCCAAATCTCCTATTGTGCAACTGCCAAAACAAGTAGGGAATTTGACTCATTTATGACTTTTGGATTTAAGAAAATGTCAAGAACTTCAAGTGATTCCTGTAGGTGTCCTATCATGTCTGAGCCGATTAGAGGAGCTGTATATGCGACATAGCTTTGTCCGATGGGATCAGGAAGAAGGGCGCAATGCTAATATGTGGCAGAATTAAAGCTTTTATTGAACCTAGTTGCTTTAGAAATGCAAATCATTGATGCAAAGATTCTACCCAAAGACTTGTTCTTTGAAAAGCTATAAAGGCTTAAAATATTAATTGGAGAAAAGCGGAACTGGCGCTGTGACTGGGGCTTTCCATTGCAATTTCCCCTTTCCATTGCAGAGTTAGCTTCCATGGCGAAGAGGAAAGAGTTTTTTTTTTTAGCTTAATGAAGATGAGGGTTTAAAATGGGTCAAACGTTTGCCATGTCAACCAAGAGTTAACATCCCCTCACGGCCGTTTATGCTATGTCAGCATGAGGGGGGGCTTAAATACACCTTTTGAGCATAATCCTAACTTATTTGAGATAAAAAAAAAAAGCTGCATATTTGCTCCTAGGGCCAAACGTGAGGGGCAAAAATCCACTTTTACCCTTTATACTTTATACAACACAAGGAATGAAATTTTAATTTTTTTAATAAAAAAAAATTAAAATTTTTGAAAAATTTAATTTAGCTAACAAATTTTTTAGCCAATAAAATTTGGAGAAAATTTTATCCCATTACCCCTTTGACCATTTTAATTTCATTAGAGACCTAACCCATATGTTTTTTTTTTCAATTTTGTCTTTTCACTTTTCATTTTTAGCTTTCTTTCATTTTTGGTTCATTTATATATCATTCTTTGAATTATTTCCATAACAATGCCTTTTTCTTAGTAAAAAAAAAATAAAAAGCATGTGAACAAGAGCAGTTGTTAAAAACGTATATTTTGAATTTTAAATTGAATAATGATTTAAATGTATATAATTAAATCAAAGATTTGGTTAGCTATCTTGGTCGGCATCATGGTCTTAATTAGATAACAGGTCATAATCTCCAATATTAGCCAATGAAAGGGCTTGTCGAATATAATTGCTATTAATACCACCAAGGACTTCCAGCCTTCCTCATAATCATACTAACAAATCAATAATAAAGACAGATAGATCTTGCTTACTAATAAATAAAATGTCATTGTCGTTAAGATTAAGCTACAATGGTAGTTTAAAAAAAAAAAACTATGTATATTGCATTCTAGATAATAGGCGTTAGAGTATTTATGGATGTGTATGATTATGATTTATGGAACTCTATATATTGCATTATAGATGATTTATGTTGTTTGTTGCATTGTATTAATGTTGTTGATTTTTGTTAAAAATAAAAAAAATAACAATAAAAAAAATTATAAAATATATAAAATATTATTTATTTTTATTATTAATATTAACTAAAGTAAAAATTTTATTATATATGGTCTTAATTTTATTATTAATGATGAAAAATTTGAAAATACAACAAACAACAACAAAAATCAACAAAAATAAATAAAAATAAACAACTATAATTTTTTTTGTTGCTTTTAATGATTTTATTATTTCAGTTGTTACTCTCAATTGTTTTTATTATTTGGCTTTGTTTATATTTGTTGATTTTTGTAAAAATAAAAAATAACAATAAAAAATAATAAAAATTATGAGATATATAAAAAAATTATTATTTTTATCATTAATACTAATAAAAATAAAAATTTTATTTATGGCCTTAATTTTATCATTAATAATTAAAAAATAATAAAAAATCAATAAAAATAAACAACAATCAACAACTGACAATCAACAATATAAAATTTTTATTCTTAATTTTATTATTAATGATGAAAAAATAACAAATAACAATAAAAATCAACACAAATAAATAAAAATTCACAACTGCATTTTTTGTTGATTTTGTTATTTCAGTTATTGGTTTTCAATTATTTTTATTGTTTGTCTTTGTTTATATTTATTACTTTTTGTTTAAAATAAAAAAATAACAAATAATAATAATAATAATAATATATAAAAAAATTATTATTTTTATTATTAATACTAATAATCAACAAAAATAATAAAAAATAAACAACAATAATAAACAACAACCAACAACTGAAAATCAACGACATAAAATTTTATTTATTATTATGCAAAAATTATGAAATATATCGACTCCTGATCACTTACATCAGCCACAGTAGCCGGACCTGGCGCAAACCCCACAACATGAACTAGAAGCAGATCAAAATAAACAACACCCATAAGTTCATATCAAGATGCCAAAGCCTAATGAAGTTTGAGATTTAATTGAAGTTATGCAGCTTAAAATTGGAGGAATATGGTGTTCTTTAGGCAGAAAGAGAAAGAGCGAGCGAGAGAGATGGAAGAAGAAAAAGAGTTGAGAGAGAGAGCCAGAGAGAGCAGAAAGAAGAAGAAACGTGTTTTTATGACTGAATTATTTTTGAAAAGAATTTATTTGTAAAAATATTTTTGAAAAATTTTACATTCAACGACTTTTTTTTATAATTTTTTTAATTTTTGGGACATTTATTTCCCCGGTTAAAAAAAACTTGCATTTCAACTTGGCTTGTGTCCCTTCTGTTCAAAAAAAAAAAAAAACCCACACTTGGCTTGTTCTTACTGTACAATAAAAAAAAAAAGTCTGATTTCATAAACGACATCAATTAGCCCAAACGCACCCCTCACTCAAAAATGGCGATATCCACTCTCCAAAAACTCACCTCCCAGCTCCACCACCGTCTTCCCTCTCTCTCTCCGATCATCCGCTCCTCCGCTACCACCACAACCGCCACCGCCTCCTCCGCAAAAGTTTCCGACAGAATTGTCAAGCTCTTCGCAATCGATCAAGAAGGGAAAAAACGCGAGATCGTCGGTCTCTCTGGTCAGACTCTCCTAAAAGCCTTAGCCAACAGTGGCTTAATCGATCCTGCCTCTCACCGCCTGGAAGAGATCGACGCTTGCTCGGCAGAGTGCGAGGTGAGTATCGCTCAAGAATGGCTGGAAAAGTTGCCGCCGAGGAGTTACGATGAGGAGTATGTGTTGAAGAGGAATTCAAGAGCTAGGGTTTTGAATAAGCATTCGAGGCTGGGATGTCAGGTTGTTCTTCAGAAAGATCTTCAAGGTATGGTTGTTGCTGTCCCTGAGCCTAAACCTTGGGATATTCCATAAAATTCAAATGTGATTCTTCTTTAAAGGCCCTTTTTTTTGTTATCATGTTTTGAATTGAGCATTTCAATAATGTGTACGCACTTGAAATGGAAGAATTGTTTTCTGGATATGTGTAAGTTCTGCCCTTGAAATTGGGGTACGTTGGAATTTAATTCTGTTGTTTTTGGGTTTTAGTTTAATTTGAATGTGATGGGTAACTGTTTGTTCACTGCTCCATGGATTGTATAATTTTGTGGGTTAGGGATTTTTGGTAGTGTTATTGATTTTTTGTGGCTTTAGTATATACTTGTGCTTGTTATGCCATTAAGAAGAAAACTGTTTGTTATGGCAGCTGAAATATCAATAGCTTTGATCATGAAAAGCTTTAGCTTTTCATTTGTGACAACTGACCTTATTATGATAAAAAAGTATGAGGTTACAGTTTTAATAACCGCTGATAGCATGAACAAAATCATAAAGTTCTTGAAATTGCTTGCAGACTGGAAAACAACTGATTTATTGCTTGCAGCAACGAATTTGGAAAACGACTGATTAGGAAGTTGTGAAAGCCTCACATTGTTTAGCTTAGATTTGTGAAATGGTATATATCAAGTGCTTCTTTTTTATCCCTTTTTTTTTGTTTCCTATTCAATTTATGTGGAAATTAATTTGAAATCTAGTCACGGTTATCTATATTGAGTTCGCCTCATTTACAATCAAGATATTGGAATTATGTGCAAGATTTTATTGACTAAGGGGAATCGTATGGGAATGTGTTATCATTTTGGATAATGTTGTTATTTTGTAAAAAAGGTCCAGAAAATTGATTGGATATGATTTTTAGAACTACACTGGTTCGGAAGATCACTGAAAAAAATGCAATGATGAAAACTTATGTAGCCGAAGTTGAGTTAGAATAGCTATAACATAAATGCTATTAAGGCTTGATAGTTGACCTTAAATTTATTAGACCTTAAATTTATTATCATAATCTTATTAGCAATTTGAGATTTTATGAGTTAATAGTTTGCGAGCAGAAGTGCGGTATTTTGGAGACAAATGGAATTTAATGATTTACCTAAGGACAAAGTAGATGAATTGCCACTAGCATTGGTAATTCTGGGGAGCATTTACCTGTTTGGTGATAAATGAACAATTTTTATGTTGTGCTATCTAGTGTAGCTGTCCTAGTTATCATAAATTTGATTGCTAGTATCCCATCCTGGTGTTCCTCTCCTGGAACATGGTGTGGTAGCTAGCATTTTATAGATCGCTGAATGAGATCTTTAAGGGAGATCATGAGCTGATAATCTCCTAATGGTTCAGGGTTAGTACCTCATCATCAATGAAAAATTGTCAAGGTGCGTCAAATTATGGTCCACCTAGAGAATTCTTGGTTGCATAGGTGCTATTGCAGGCACCTATGCAATTGACCATGGTGAGTAAAATGCATAATTTTGTAATGTCGTTGTTCAGGTTGAGATATGACTGAGTATCATAGTTTCTAATGATGGTGTTTGGTACCAGTGACAGTCGCCTCATGTTGATTGAGGTATTAGTTGTACAACTACTATTGTACAGCTGATCTTGGACATGATGGTAATTTTTTTTAAATATATATAAATGGCTTAGAAAGTGAATATACCATAAGCTAGAGTTGAAAGGCTGCTTAAGCAATGCCTGATTGGCACTTGCTGTGGCCATACATTCAAGGCATCTAATAATCTGTACTAGTAGACTCTGGAAGGGGTAGATATTCGTTCTGTGCCGTTGGTGTTTTTCGGCAAGTTTTAAATATCATTTCTTTTATCCTGAATCTGTAATGGCTATTGAATGTCTTTGTGCAGTGTTGGCTACCATACTGGTGTTAATATTTTGAGTTAATTTCATGTTACCACGTGCCATTGGATATCGTCTATAAACAACAGTAACCAACAGAAATAATTTGTGTTAATTTAATTCACACAGGCTTCAATGGGCTGCTTTTTTTCTTAAAAGAAAAAAAATTGTGTGATCAATGGAAATGGCCAGATATATTGAATCAAAGCAACATTTGGAAATCAAACATGAGTAGCGCAAATGGATTATACGCTTGGTTGGGTACTCAGAGTCCCATACGTGCCACAGTGAAAGCCTTGGTCATTAGGCCAAGGTGCGCCAGCATTTATACACATTAGAATGTTAATTTTGTAATATATATTATTATTATTATTATTGGATTAAATATAAAATAATGACGTGTGTGCGAGACATCTAATAAATCTAACAACAACAGCAATGGCTTGATGTAATATTGGCAATGTTATTACTATTGGGGTGGGAAAAATAATGTCCTCAGTCTGGATTTGAGAGTGAAAGCCTGTGGCCAGTATTTGGCCCAACAAGTTTGTGTCGGTCGGCCAGTCTCGGCTTTTCCTCCTCATCAAAACCCTAATTCCCATCCCTATAAATTCAAAATTTTCGCTTCTTATTGTTCCACTTTGCTCAGCTTAAGCAACCTTTCTCCTCCTCCTCCTCCTCCTCCTCCTTTTGATTGTTCAATTAGAAAGTTTTTAATCTAACCAGCGGTGGTTCTCGTTTGTGTTTATTTGTTTTTTCATGAGAATAAATCGTTGGGTAAAAAAAGAAAGAAAGCAAGTCAGCTTCTTGATCGGATTGGGAGTTCTGAACGGTCCGTTCAATTTAAAATAGAAAAAACTTGCGAAATTGAAGCCAGTATCACTCGCCTGAATCTGATATAAAAGAAGTGATTATTCAGGCCCTTTTAATACTGGCAAATTTTTTCTTTTATTTTTTTTATTTGGATATAATTAATAATTTGCATAGAAGCAGCAGCAAGCAAACGCACTCTGTCCCAAAACCTGATTGTGATGTTTTGAGGCAATTTCTTCGTTTGCGACATCAGTTATTTATTTGTAAGAGATCCAACTTACTCGCCTATAACATCCATCCCCTGATCTTATTGGGCACATGGTTGGATTACATTACTAGTTAAAATGCATTTGCTTTCTTTTTCTACTTTGGGATTGCACTAACTATTGAAACAATTGCTGCTACTGCTGCTGCTTTTATTGAATTTAGGGGTTTGTATTGTTAATTAATTTTAGACTGAGGATACATTTTATGCTAGTTTGAATTGAATTGGATTGAATTCTGTGAATAGTAGAATGTTCAGTTTGAGTAGTAGAATGATAATGGATTCAACAATAGTAGAATGTTCAGTTCCAGTCCAGGTTTCAGAAAAATTGAATTGAATTCTACTATTGTCTTTGACAGAATATGTATTGGATTATCAAAGAAGAAGCGAAGATATTATATTCTACTATTGTTGTTTGTTTTGGTCTGCAGAATTTGCTAGATCAACTCATCTTCCTCTTGACTAAGTTACAACCCTATCCCCATTGCAAGAAATGTGTTTTCATTTGGATTTGCTAGATCAACTCTTCTTCCTGTTGACTAAGTTTCATTTTCCACTCTTTGGAAATAGTTTAGTCCTCAGTCAATAACCAATTACCGTGCCATCTTATATTAGTATATAGGCTTGTAAACAAGCTGAGTTTCAACATGTGTATTGAAGCATGTCTGATAAATAAGCCGAATTCAAATTATAAAAAACTTAGTTTGTAAAGCTCACGAGCTAACTCGTAATTTTAATATTTAATAATTTAATCATAGATAATATATAAATTTACATTATAAAAATATTTTAAAAATATATATTATTAAAATAAAATTATAATTTTTATTAAATATATTATAATTTATTTTAAATTTTTAATATATAATTTTTGTTTATAGTTGAAATTTTTAAAATTTTTTTAGTCTCGATTAAATTCGCTAACAACTTGTGAACATCAAATGACTTGGTAAGTTTGGCTCAATTATAAATAAAATAAATTTGAACAAGTTAAAATTTGGCTCGGTTCAGTTATTATCATAAATGTAACCAAAGCGTCCAATGCCAATGCTATTAAGCTATAGAGATTCGACCCCACTATATTATATATTATATTTTTTCAAAGCAAAAATGTCTTATTCAAAGTAAAAATGCTCAATTGAAAATTAAGGATCTTCAAACTACTAAAGACTTCTTCTGCCAAAAAGCTAAAGAAACAAACAATTACATTTTTTCAAATTAATTGATTTTATTAAAACTTCAACTAAACAAAATATTGGCCGAATATTGAGCAGCTAAATATTTGACCACCACGAAAAAAATGTAAATAAAATATTAACTGAAATTTTTAACTAATTTAATGGTAAAAGATTGATATGAAAAAATTTATTTAAAAATATTATGAGATGATAAGTTCAATTTATGCTTTCATTTGTTTTTCGTACAAATAAAATTCTTTTTCTTTTAACTGGAAAATGGGAGACAAGATTCAAATTTTTATTGTATTGATATTTTGAAAGAAATTATACTACTTAACTTTTGACATATAAAAAAAAAATTCTAGTACACACAAAATCTCTTGAAATTTTTTGACCATAGAGTTTAATACCACGATGTTATGCACAAAGAAGATAGATACCCACTTTGGTTTTAGCTTCGTACTCTTAAATCTTTTTTGTCAACTATATGATCTCCATAGATACCGACTTTGGTTTTAGCTTCGCAATCTAAATTCTTTTTGTCAAACTATATGATCTCCAGTAGTGGCCGCCCTTGCCGTCCATCAAAAACTACAGTAACGGTCTATAGCCACCGAATAAGGCCGGCGCCAAGCATCGTCAACATCAACATCAACACCAGCGACATCTCTTTTATTTTAATCTAAAAATAGCATCTCAACGCCAACATTAGCGGTCACATTTTACATTTACTTTGACTCCTTCAACAGATTAAACGCGTTTTGTACGCCTTCTATATATGCCTAACATTACACCAAAACTAAAGCAAAGGAATGATTCGTATAGTTTGTGAAAGAGCCCTTGATTCTAGAGCATTGCTTGATGCATTTACGACCACAGAATTCAAACTACCACTATTAAATAACCCAACACCCTTTCCTCTTCCTTTATTCACTTGCTGTCCTTTCTTTTTAAAAAGATTTTCCTTGTTTACAAGAAGCCTTTTCTTGTTTGCATAGTTTTTCCCTCGATCATTCTTGCATCTCAAGAAAAGAAAAGAAAAGAAAAGAAAAAAAAATATATGTATCTTCGTTGATATATATCTTGTGCTCAACTTTAGTTTGCATATGACGTACCCTCTTCTCCATTTTGCCATTCGAAACTTCTCCAAGAAATAAGTGTTAATTGGGTGTTATTACTTCCGCATATAAGTATTTGTGTTTCTTGATCATTTTATTCTTTATTTTTTTTTGTTCTTGCTTGCTTTCCTTTTTGACTTGTAGAAACTTGTACATTAGTGTCAATGGATCCGGCAGAGCTACGTCGGGTTTTTCAAATGTTTGATAGGAATGGAGATGGGAAGATTACAAGGAAAGAACTTAGCGATTCACTACGAAACTTGGGTATTTATATACCCGACAAAGAGTTAGTTCAAATGATCGAGAAAATAGATGTGAACGGAGACGGGTATGTTGATATTGAAGAATTTGGTGGATTGTATCAAACGATAATGGACGAAAGAGATGAAGAGGAAGACATGAGAGAAGCATTTAACGTTTTTGATCAAAATGGAGATGGGTTTATTACAGTTGAGGAGTTGAGGTCAGTTTTGGCATCCTTGGGGCTGAAGCAAGGAAGAACCCTAGAGGATTGCAAAAGGATGATAAAGAAAGTTGATGTTGATGGAGATGGAATGGTCAACTTTAAAGAGTTTAAGCAGATGATGAAAGGTGGTGGGTTTGCTGCCTTAGAATCAAGCTAATTCATCATATAATTAAATTACGTCACATTTCATTCATTTATAGAGACAAATTTTATGCATGGTTCATATATATTTTTTGAAAAAAAAAAAGAATATATATGAAGGGTTGCCTTTCATATAGATAGGTTAGTTACCTCTTTGTATCATTTGAGTCCAAAAAATATATATGCATTGCGTCTTTTTTATGTTTATAAATTAGTTGTTGTAAAAGTTAATTTTGTGTTGTTTATGATTTAATTTTATTAGCAATTTGCTTGTCTTTTGTTTTCGTTTCATAGGTAAAAGTGACATTTTCTTCTTTCTTTTAGTTTGTTTTCTCCTTCTTCTTCTTCATGGCAGTCGTAGATCGATCTCAAATTCTTAGTTAAATAATTCATGATGAATCCCAGAGGCTATTGCTAACTTTTAGATACTTGTGTTATGCGAGTGAATGGCTGTATAGAACACGAGAAACTATACTGTACAGTGCATATTCTTTACCCCATATATATATATATATATATATATATATATTCATTTCATATTTTTTATATTTGATAATTATATAACTTTCAATTATTTTGAAATTCAAATGCGATGAATTTTACAAGGATACAAAATTTTCTGAACGTCTATTTCTCCTAATTAAGTTAATATTTTTAAAAAGTTAACAAACTTATCCATCAATTATAATGTGTAGATTATAAATTCAAGAACATATTTGGTTGTATTTATTTATTTAATCATGAATCTCAAGTGTTAAAGACTGCATGAAAATGTGCAAGCTAGTGGCGAAGCTTAACTCTGATTTTTCGGGAATCAAATTAAAAGCATATGAACAATAAGAAGTCTAAAAAAAATCTCCTTCAACAACATTATTTTGACTAACATTAACTAAGTTCAAGCAAAAAAAAAAAAAAAGAAAAATTGCAGACAACTTACAGATTAGCAAGTAAAATCACAAAAAGTAAACTATTTTATGTTTCTTCAAGGCCTTGAAGTCACCAATAATAAAATCTGAATCAAAAGTTTCAGCAATTTCCTTTTCAATATGAACCGCCACTCTATCAGTAAGATATTCATCTTCCATTTTATTACGAAGCCTTATCTTTACCAGTTTCATTGTTAGAAAGGCTCGTTCTGTTGTAGCTTTAGAAACTGGAAGAGTCAAAATAAGACGAATCAATCTATCAAGTAAAAAATAGACCTCTGATTTGCCCGTTTCCACCAATGCTCTACAAAGTTCAAATAAAGCAGAAAGATTCTTCAATGTTGGATTATGAGGAGCATCAAGAATAAAATGTTGAAGCTAAAATCTCAAATTAATTTTCTATTGTTCAGTAAAATCTAGAGGATAATATTTATCCACAAGCTTGCAAATATCATTAGCATTGAATGCTTTATAAGTACCATTAGGAATCAAACATGAGCTAACTGTTTAGAGCTTTATTGCGTCCTCACTGAATTTGCTATTCAATTCTTGCAATTATTTGTCTATAGTAACAAGAAATATTTCCACTTTATAATAATACTCCAATGTCATTTGATCTTTTTGGTGACGTACACGACCTCAACGTGCTTTATAAAAAGCATTGAAATCAGGAAAATCAATATGATGTTGTTGGCAGAAAACTTTCACATGTTTAAGAAGATCACCCCAACCATCTTCTTTAAATTTCTGAATAAGTGCTTTTGTAGTTCTAACTAATTGCATAGAATTGACAATGTCTTGAGATTTCTGTTGCAAAGCTTGACAAAGAACATTTGTGATTCCTTTTTTTTCTTTCATCAAATTTAAAATGAATATAAATTCAAATGAAGTCATGAATTTATAAACAGCATCAATATCTCTACATTGATAATAAGTGGATCCATCTTCAATAATATATTAAAGAACTACAAAAGTTGCACCAAAGATTTATATTAAATTGCACACAAAATAAAAATGAGAGCCCCATTGAGTATCTCCAGCTCGTCTCAAAGTAGAAATTTAATTTGCCCCTTTCCTTGTCTCACGTTTATCAGTATCTTGCAAATGTGCAAGTTCAGCAGCCTTGGCATCATGGCATTTGCAAGAACCACAAATAATATAAATAATAAAAGACAAGTTTGAAAAGAATTGATGAATTGGTATAATCTCCCTAGAAGCAGCAACTAATACAAGTTGTAACCTGTGGGCGAAACAATGCATATGGACAATCATTAAGAATTAATGCTTACAAACCATTCCATTCTCCATGTATATTGCTAGCACAAATATATCCTTGGTTGTAGATATTCTGAATATTAAGACTATTCCGAGAAAGAACAGTGCATAATTCCTTTTTAAGAGTCAATGATGTTGTGTCTCTAACATGAACCAAATAAAAAAAATGCTCTGTTAAGATCCCATTTTTTTCAACAAACCTCAAGACAAGAGTAATTTGCTCTCTTTTAGACTCATCATGTGCCTCATCAATAATCACACAAAATTTGGAATCACCAATCTCGTCACATATATAGTTTTGAACTTTACTTAAAATGATATGAAAAATCTCCTTCTGAATATGGTGTGAAGTATTTGTAGAATTATGAGGAGCTTTTTTCAAGACAACTTTTGCAACTTCTTCATTAAAGCCTACCAATAATTCTACTATTTTAAGAAAATTACCCCTATTTTATGACTTTTAGGTTTCATCATGGCCTCTAAATGCACATATTTGAAAAGCCAACCACCTAATAGCATCAATAGAAGTGTTAAGGTGCAATCTATTATTCAAAATCTCCTATGAAGTTCTTACATTTATAACATTATCAATATGTTGAGATTCATTCAACAAGTCTTCACAACATCCCATTGCATTATTATATGTTGAACAAAGATCACTTCCAATATGATTAAGAAAAGCACATTTTTTCCATCATTTACCCTTTTCTAACTTCTAAATCTGTTTATGGTAAATGCATTCATACCTAGATGCCCTGGGCTCAAACAATGTCGCGGTTGCTAAAATCTTGAACGCATGCTAAACCCCGCCTTCTACAGTGGCGACTCCACTAGGGATAAGAGATACTTATTCTACTTGTGTTCTTTAGAATTGTGTTATTAATTATTATTTTATTCTTGCATTCATTTTTACATATCCCTATTAAATCGATGGCGTTGGTTGATAGTCCCTTGATTCCACTAGCTTCATGGGATTGTAGATTATTGGCTAACCATCACTCTTAGCTTTAACTCAGTTCAAGAAAGATTACTGGGCTCATCTGACCAGAGTTTGTAACCCAAGTCCTAAAGGGGGGTAGTCTTTTCTCTAGTTTGCAAAGGATGTCAGGCTCCTCTGACCTTTGCTTGTAACTCAAGTCTTAAAGGAGGGCATCTTGCTAAGGGAACCTTAACCAGCTCATGTAGTGACTTAACAACTTCCCCTAGGATTTACCTAACTTGCTTGTGTATATTGCCACGAGGTATTTCTATTTATAAAGGCCCAAGCCCATACTTTAAAAGCCTATTTGGACTAATAAAGATTGGGCTAAACTTTTATAGCTGGAAATGTTGTTTCTATGCTTTTACTGCTTTGAGAGATTTGGCATGCGCATCAATTCTTGATATCCCTTGTTGATATTAAGGCCAAGACCAAAAATCCTAGGATAAGAGACTCACCATTGAATACGTGTGTAGGAAGAATAAGGTTGGAAGGATGTATGTTGTACATTTGAGTTCTTACTTGACTTGATTTGTTACTTGCTACTTGTTGCATAGCACGTGCATTATGCATACATGCATATATATAGTTCATGCATCATACTAACACCTTGTTCTATAGCCATCATAGATTTATCTAGGTCTTCCTGTGTTTGGGAACGAAAAGGTAGCAGATTAGTGAAAAGCGATTCGAGTCCATAATCCATAGCCAAGGAAATTCTTAAAAGTTTGGAAAAAGTCCTATCAACCCACTCTACCTAGAAGCTGCATAAGCTCCAACTAGTCAAGCAGAAGAAATGTAACCAGAACAAAGAGGAAATTGGACTTTGGAAGACATCAAAGAAGCATTGATGGATGACATAAGAGCCACGATGCAAAATGAATTAAGACAAGCCTTAGCTGGATTAGCACCACCACCTGCTATTCCACCTGCAGCTGCACCTGTTCCTGCTACTAACCTACAAGTTGTGGAAGATCCGTATGCTAACAATGACAATGCTGGAGGGCCACCAAATGCTGCTAGAAATGTACCTGCTATGGAGATGAAATATGAGGATGTGGAAGAATACATGGTTAAGAAAGAAAAAAGGGAATCACTTAAGCTGGTTCAAGAACTTAAGTCTAAGCATATGCAAGTTTTAACTCAGAAGATGTCAAAGATGGAAGAGTTAATAAGAGGGCAAGGCATTGGGTATTCATTTGATTTTGATGACATGATGAACACTGAAGGGGATAAGCTCCCGGACAAGTTTAAAATGCCTCAGCTTCAGAAGTTTGATAGTACCAGAGATCCAAGGATACACCTTAGCCAATACACTACAACTATGAGTACCACTAAAGCCCCATTATCAGTGGTCACTAGGTTGTTTGTACTATCCTTAGAGGGAATAACTGTGAATTGGTATCATGGGTTAGAGAAATTTGTCCGGGCTAATTGGAGAGAGCTATGTGCTACTTTCTTGAAGCAGTATGACCATAACACCAAGCTAGAGGTGTCTATTAGGGATTTGGAATTGACAAAGCAAAAACCCAATGAATCTTTTTTAGACTTTTTAACTAGATTCATGAACAAGGCAGGATTAATGAAAAATAAATTGGCTGAAAATGAACAAGTTAGGATGATTGTCCGTAATGTGTCATCTAATTTGGTTGAACGGTTACAAATGATGAACCCAAAAACTTTCATGGGCCTTTATAATGATGGTTTGCAAGCTAGTGAGATTGAGAATGAAAAAAAGAAAAGCTCTAGAAGCACAGGGGCAAGGAACTGTCCAACTGGGGGCACACAACAAGGACACACTAGTCGAGCTATGCAAGTGCATACTGTCCAACAATCGAGGAAATTCTCAAACTTTAACCAACCTTTGTCAAAGGTCCTAGAGCATCTAATGCAAAAGGGCTTACTTCAACCTTTACCTAATCCAAACCCACCAAACCCAAACACCCTAGGCTATAACCCAAACAGTTATTGCAAATTTCACCAAGTTATTGGCCATTCCACGGATAATTGCATCCGCCTCAAACACGAAATCCAAAACCTTATAGACTCTGAAAAAATCACAGACCTTGAAAATTCGAACACCAAAAATAATCCTTTTCCAAACTACCGAAATGTTCCACCCCCAACCACCATGATGATTAATTTAGGAGTTAGCAAAGAAGAAGTGTTAAGCTCCTTTGAGGACCTAAACCTTAAAACCAATGAGAAATCTCCAAAAGGAGTGGAAGATTTGTTAGGACAGCCCTCAGGCAAGTTTGATTACAAGGTTTTTTACACTAAATCACCTTCTTTTGACATACCCATTGAGTCAGTCATACCTAGAGGATGGGGTGAGGAGTTTGATAATAAGGATTCACTAAATGAAAAGGCTATAGAACTTTTGACTCCTGAATAGCCACAAATGGGAGTTGAAGATTTGTTGGGCTAGCCTTCAAGTAAATTTAACTACACCCATTGATTTAGTCATACCCGGAGGATGGGGTGAAGAGTTTGATGATGGGGTGAAGAGTTTGATAATGAGGATTCATCAAATGAAAAGGCTATAGAACCTTTGACTCCTGCACAGCCACAACAGGGATTTTAAGATTTATTGGGTAAGTTTGATATTGAGAAACTGGGAAAGAGAGAAACATGCACAGTTAAGGTGGGGAAAGATAGGAAGAAAGAATGAACCATGGCTGTCAAAAGCTACCTTCTTTACCTTATCTATTACCTGAAGAAGAAGTACCATAAGACCTAGCGTCCTTAGAATAGAAAATAATCATGTTTTTTTTTTCTTTTCCTTTCTTCAAATAAATTTCCAAATTTCTTGTAAATATTTTGTTTTCATGATTGATTATATGAATTCCGATTTTAGCTTACTTGTGTGATATGCATCCTAATGATATTATGCATTATGATATTGATCTGCTTGTTTGACATAAATTTAATCCAATTATATTCATTCAGCATGGGCACAAATAAAAATTCAAAGAACATTCATATACCATATGGTACAATTTCTGAGAAGAGAAGAAAATTTGAGAGAACATAAAAAAAAAAAAAAAGAGGAAAATAAAGAATGAATAAGTCCACTGACTAGAAAACTAGAAAGGGTTAATAAGAAAGAATTACGAAAATAAAAATGAGAATAAGAGTTATATCATGTGATGTAATGAATGTTCTCATTTTGGCCCTAATGAATGAATAAAATTGAATTTTAAATTTTTTTCAAATATTATATACTCGTCTTTATCATATTGCATAAGTACCTTATTGGAAAGACAAAACATAATGTAAGCCAAAGAAATCAGAGCTATGATATCATTGTTTTAGTTTTGTTTTCTCTTCTTGTCATCCCTTTATGATTCATTTCATAAAGTCTAGTGTCCTCTTGTACCTAGAGAATTCAAGTGGCTCAATAACTTGCATTGTAACCCACACCTTGTAGCTGCGATCAATCAGTGCATCAGTAGCTATAGATTTCTTACCTTGTCCAGCTTCAACTAAGAGCAAGTCCAGTCAATTTCAGTGTGAAGAACCTTCTTCAGTCAGTTCAATCACTACTTTGCATCTTCAATATATGAGATTGTAACTAATAGGGTTGGTAAGATAAATGATTGACAAGTGCAGTGAACAAGCAAAGTTTCTTCAGCAACCAAATCTAAAAAGGGAAGAAAAAGAAAAAATCAGCCTACTAAGTCAAAACATGCAAGGTTAACTTAGGCAAAAGTTAGGGCAAGCTTGCTAAGTTGAAAACCTAGAAGGGTAGCTTAGGTAAAAATAAAGGCATGAGAAAAGAAAAAGAAATAAAATAAAGATTTTGGTAGCATGCATGAAGAAATAAGAAGTTTGCCAGAAAGTTATTGATGAATTCAGTCAGAATAAGAGGCATGAGTTTGGCTCCATTCTCAAAGAATATTGATGACCCTAGCATCACCATCTCCATGAAAGAAAACTATAAGAAACTAGGGCAAAATGTAAATAGATTGGGAGCAAAATAATGAATCTGCACACAAAGACTGAAGATGAAACATTGGTGTATAAGAGTCAGCAAAAGGGTTCTGGGAGCTGAAAAGAGTAAATTACAAGCATATAGATGCATCAGTCAATAAAAAAGCTCCATTGTAAGGCCATAGACTCCATCCTCCAGCTTGGTCATCTGAATTGTGTCAGAAGCTCTAACATCAGAACTACCATCATTAAAGCATCCATCGCTCAAATCTATAAATTATTGATGTAGTACCTCATTGTCACATTCTAAACAAAAGATCTATTAGGATCATGCATATCATACATATCATGCATACGCTTGCATACATTTGTTGCAAAGTACTTGCTTTTTATGAGGTAGGATTATATAAATACTCTACTACTAATATTCAAAACTAGTGTTATGAAAGTGCAGGAAAGTAGTCAGAGTCTACAGAAGTGAAAATAAAAGGAGCAATACTATCAAGTGGTACTTATAAAAGCATGATCCTGGCAACCTTAAGGGATTGGATAGGAGTCTTGGATTCCTCAGACTCAGCATTTTATCTCCAAAGCCTCATCTGGAGCATCATCTGGAATATCACCTGGAGCTTCAGCAAGCAGAGAACCTACTCCCATAAATTGTGAAATCAATAATATAGGAAAGAGTGATGATAAGTGTACCTCAAATGGATAAGCAAGAATCTACTCCAAAAGATGCTTTTGAGAGTACCTCTGATAGCTAAAAAAAGCTCAAGCGAAAATGAAACATTGAATCCTTGAAGAAATACCTCTCTCAACTCCTGACCAATCAAAGTAGAACTCTGCAACATCAAGACTAGTATAAAGTATGGAATGTGGTGATACGAAGGTCCAACACAAAACTAATGCAGTCACTAGCCCAGAAAAAGGAAGAATGCACTCAAAACTTGAGATGAATGCGCTCTGAAACTTCTTTGACAATAAAATAAGGCCTCTAACTCCTGAACTTTTTTGCAGGGAATGTTAGGAAGAGAAATGATCTTCTTTGTCATAGCATCGACAATAATAGAAGGACAAACTCAGCCTTATGCCATGACCTTAATGAAAGAATATCAAAACCTTTATGATCAGAGACATTATCATCACGATCAAAAAGGGAAAGAAGAAGGGAAAAGAACCAATACAATAATAAGAAACGGGCAAGAATGCAAACACCAATTGCTCATCAGAATATCACCCCGTGTGATAAACATCCAGACAAATGCTAAAGGGAAGTAACAAAACTCTATCCCTTTTAATTTCTGTGATAAAGTGCATCCTAAAAAAACAAAAAAAAAGAAAATTTTCAAAAATTCAAAGTAAATTTATCTATTTCATGAGATCATGTGTAAAAAATTATCTCATGAATTTTGATCTTAAGGGCTCTCTTTTATTAGCCTTACAGAGTTTAGATGTCCGGTTGATGATTTTGCGCTGAGAGTTTTTAAACTTTAATCAATCTAATGCTTGCTTTGCACTCGAACGAAGGGAAGAATACGTAAAAATAAAATCAGTGGATTTGAAATATAAATTGCTTTAATTTTAGAGTATCATTTCAGTCTTTGGAATAACAAATGTGCATCTAATCTACTCCAATGCTTAAATGAGTACGAGTACAAAAATCCTTTGATGGTATCCACGCTGAGTAATACAAGAAAGGCAGGGGAATACTAAAAGGAGAATCAAAATAAGAGCAAGCACTTCTAAGATACTCTAATGCTCGAAAAAGAGTAAGAGTATCAATGTGAATCCTCTAGTGGTATCCACGCTGAGTAATATGAGAAAGGTGGGGGAATACTAGGATAAGGAAGAAAAGCACATCAATAAATCAAAGACTATTTTAATACTGAGAATTCGATTTGTTTATGCTCAATGTCTACAAGTTTTATCTAGCAAATTCTCCCTAAATTTAGGTGTTAGCTCTTCACTTGGTAAATAATACACTCTCAACATAAGATGCTTAATAGTACCTTTGACTTTGTAAGTTACAAATAAATGATAGCCATCAAAATCAAAATTAGTGAGATTCGTTGAATGCACATTATCTTGTGATAAATTGATGAATTTGCTCAATTATAATGTACTTCTGTACAATTATCATGTTGAAACTAACTTCAACAAGTCTTCAGGAATTTCAAATCCAGAAGAAGATGCCCAGCATATAGAATCAGCACCAGCATTATCAAATCAATCAAGGTCAGAAAGTAATGAAAGCAGTTAATAAGAGTCAATCAATAAAAAATTCAAAGTCAACCAGCAAAAATTCCAATTAGTCAGCACAAATGCACAGTTGATCAACATGAAGATGTCTGCATTTTGCATACACTACACTCAGTCTCAGTTATATGCTACACGGTAGCTATAACTCAAATTTTAAGTTCACTCAGTTATACGCTACTTAGTAGCTATAACTCAAGTCATTCAGTTATACGCTACATGGTAGCTATAACTCAATTTCAAATTCACTTTGTTATATACTACATGGTAGTTATAACACATTTTCAAAATCTTTTTTTTCACTCGACATTACACAATAGTTATAGCACCAACTTGCTAGACGCTCCACATGACCTATAACATGTTTTTCAAATCACAACTTGCTAGACGCTCCATAAGACCTATAGTATGTTTTTCAAATCATAACTTGCTAGATGCTTCACAGGACCTATAACATATTTTTTCAAATCTACTTCACTAAATGCTCCACAGGAAATAAAGTGAAATTTTCAAATCACAGGAACTCGACGTCACAGGAACCATAGTGTAATTTACTAGACACTACATTGTAGTTATAGCATCGCTTTGCTAGACGTCTCATAGGGAATATAGTAAAATTTATCAATCACTTTGTTAGACGTCCCATAGGGAATATAGCAAAATCAATCTTTTAGCTAGAGGTCCCACAGAGAATATAACTAATTTCTTCAAATCACTTCACTAGACGTCCCATAGGGAATATAGTGAAATTCATTACATAACTAGACATCCTACAGGGAATATAGCTAATTTCACTTCACTAGACATCCCACAAGGAATATAGTGAAATCAGTTAGCATAACCGCTAGACGTTCCATAGGAACTATAATGCATCTTCAAATCACAGTTCACTAGACATTCCATAGGAACTATAATGCAATTAGCTAGACACTACACAGTAGTTATAGCATCACTTCGTTGAACGTCTCACAGGAAATATAGCGAAATTCATCAATCACTTCACTAGACGTCCCACAGGGAATATAGCAAAATTTATCACATAGTTAGACATCCCATAGGGAATATAGATAGTTTCACCATTCACTTCACTAGACATCCCACAGGAATTATAGTGAAATTTGCTTTAGCATTCTGCATGATGTTGCATAGCAACATAAGCATCAATCACAGACAAAAGTCTTAAGATACACAGGTAAGTTTCCTAACTATTTTCTTTTGAAATTGTGCGCTTATTTGCTTTGTCGCAATTTGTCAAGTAAATAGCGACAAAGGGGGGCAACTATAAGCACCCAATTTTGAGATAGTCGAGTATGAATGCAACAGAGGACTCTAATGATGAAAATTTGTTGCAAATAGGTCTCCAACATTTGAATTTCGTATCTCAAGGCTTAATTGCATTTTTTAGGACTCAATTGTAACCTTTTTCTTAAGGACCCAATTGTAAAGTTTTTAATTTTTTCAAGGGTTATTTCATAATTAAAAGTTTAAAAAAAGAAAAAAGAAAAATCACCAATCGGAGTTGTGTAATTCTGAACGGAATTATGTATTTTTGTTCGGAAATGGAAATACATAATTCGGAAATACACAATTAGGGTCAAAATTGCACAAGTCCTACCGGCTTTTGTAATTTTTTTTATTATTTATTTTTTCTTCTTTTTGATTGGTTGAAAAATATTTTAAAAATAAAAAGATAAAAGATAGGTTATTTTTTATCCTGATAATCCTTTATTATCATGTTGTTTTGGGTTAAAAATCTAAAAAATAATGAAACTTTATCTCCTGTGATTATCACTGGAGGGAGTGTCCTGAGTTTATAAAACTCTACATACTTTTATTTGGAGGAAGGCTTCTTCCGAGTGAAAAAGAAAAAAAAAATTGGAGAGGTTCTCTTTCCTGAACAAAAAAAAAAAGCTTCTGGGGACATCCTTTTCCATTGAAAAAAAATATATAGAATCTTTCTTGGGGTTTTAATTTTAGGGAACTCTATTTTTTCTCTACATCTCAAAACAAAAGAAACAAAAAATTCTTTTGAAAAGCATTCAAAGCCTGAGAACCAAGAAAATTAATTCGGCAGACTTATTCACACGGTGAATTAAACAAAACCTCTGAGGAGCTAGTCAATACTGCATCACTTTACATTCCATCCCTTTCTCTCATTTTTTTTATTTATTTCCATTTGATTTTTTTATTTTCTTCTTCTTTATTCCTTATTTTTATTCTAATCATTTTTTTCTTGATTTTTTTGTTTTGTTTCTTCAACGATGATGGTGGGAATGTCCTGAGCCATGGAGATATGATTGAACTTATTAAATCCATGAAGGTCCATGGAATGCCATGGAAAAAATACTGTAGCAATTCTGCACATATTTTTTTATTTTATTATTATGTGTTTTTATTATTTGCTATTTATATTGTGTATTTAGTTTTAATTTTGGGCAGGTAATTATTACTGTACGTAGGACTTGTAATAGCCCCGATAGTGGAAATATAATGAAAACTTTATATTTCTGCACTTTAAAATTGGTTAGTAAAATTAGGCTTAATTTGGTAAAACTCTAATAAAATCAATGGTGGCTTTAGATTAATTTTAGGTTGCATGTAATTAAAATTAGGGTTAGAAAAATCATAAGATGTTTGTTTTGATTTGTTATTTGCTTTATTTTTATTATTTGATCTTGTTTGTATTTTCATTTGTTTTGGTCCCCATGCCCACATTAGGTATTAATTCATTAGATAATAGGCCTCTAAAATTAGTTTTAGGTTTTAATTAACTTTAAAATTAATTTAGGCCCATTTAGATTAAATTAGACTTAGGCCCATTTTATTTAATAAAATAAATTCAGACTTAGCTCAGCCCATTAAATCATTTCTTTTAAAATAAATAGATTTAAAATCATTTCATTTAAATTAAAATAAGTAGAATTAGGCCCATTAAATTAAATCTATTTTTCTTTTAAAATTTAGTAGACTTAGGCCTACTTTTTAGAATTAAAATTTATAGATTTAAGCTCACCAATGTAATTAAAATATAGGCCCACCCTTAGTTTCCATTTTACTTGTAAAAAATATAGATTTAGCTAACTTAAAATCAAATGTAGTTTAGATTTAAAGAAATTGCGCCTTGAATGCATTTTTTATATGTAATTTCATGACTAGTTGCCTTGGTACTAGATGGATGTTCAATTAGGGCTTATATGAAATTGCATGTAATTAGAGAATAACATAGTAATTCATAAACTAATTCTAAATGAACATGAGACTAAAAGAAGTTGGTATTCCGTTCCCAGAATTTCCTGGTTGTGGTGCTAACTCTCTTTTAAAGAATCGAGTTACCACCACCTTCGATTTGTCCCAGTTATTCCCCTGGGTGGTGACTCCTCATCTCCACGCCATGTATTTGTGATATAATCAGTGTGTTCCCTAGAGCCCTGAGCTCAAACAGTGTTGCAGTTGCTAAAATCTTAGACACGTGCTAAATCCCGCCGTCTACAATGGCGACTCCACTGGGGATAAGAGATACTGATTCTACTTGTATTCTTTAGAATTATTTTATTAATTATTATTTTATTCTTGCATGTCCCTATCAAACCGATGGCATTGGTTTATAGTCCCTTGATTCCATTATCTTCATGGGATTGTAGATTGGCTAACCATCAATTTTAGCCTTGACTCGGTTCAAGAAAGATTGTTGGGCTCATCTGACCAAAGTCTGTAACCCAAGTCCTAAAAGGGGGTAGTCTTCTCTCGAGTTTGCAAAGGATGTCAGGCCCCTCTGACTCTGGCCTATAACTCAAGTCTTAAAGGAGGGCATCTTGCTAAGGGAACCTTAACTTTTTCTCTAGACTCAGCTCATGTAGTGACTTAGCAACTTCCCCTAGGATTTACCTAACTTGCTTGTGTATGTTTCCATGAGATATTTCTATCTATAAAGGTCCAAGCCTATACTTTAAAAGCCCATTTGGACTAATAAAGATTAGGCTAAACCTTTATAGTTGGAAACATTATTTCTATGAAATTAAGTTGATGTGTAGGGTTTAGAAGCTTATAAGATTAGATGAAGCCTAAAGGTCCATAAGCCCACATTTCAAATTTTCCAAAAACATAACCTCGAGATAAAAAAAGTTGAAGGAATTGAGATAATAGAGACAAAAGTACCTATCGTCATGCAAGCTACACTCCATTTAATTTCTCAAAAGCTGAAATATTAATTTGGGTCAAAACATTCAAAGATAACAGCCGTTGGCCAAAGCAAATGAGCTACCATTCTACCAAAAAGTGAGATCAGGATAAATACTGTAGATTCCACAGAGATGTAGGTCACTATATCAAAGACTGCAGATATTTGAAAAAGGAGACAGAATGAAAGTGTAGAAGGGAGCTATGGGCAGGTTTGTTAGCTTAAGGGCCACAAATGACAGAAGAGTGATAACTGACGAAGCTGCAGTTAAACGATGTGCAGAAGCTAAAAGAGATATGAAAAAAATGACCAAAAAGAGGCCAAAAAAGAACCTACAAGAGTCATCAATATTATAGCTGAAGGCACAATGCTGAAGGATATCACAACTAAATATAAAAGGAAGGGTAGCAAAGTACACCCAATTGGAGTAAATAAGGTACAACCTCTAAAACCAGTCACATTTACATCAGGTGATGGAAATAAGGTAATATCTCCTCAAATTGACTCTTTAGGAGTTGAAGGTATGTTTGAAAATATTATTTAAAAAAGGATGTTAGTTGACACGATTGACCTATTAATGTTTGAGGTATGTGTAGCTTTGGGATTTAGCCATAACAAACTTCATCAAGTTTATAATTTGCACATTAAAGCACGTATCTCAATCATTGATGATAGAAAATTTGAGAGTCCCATAGAAAGTCAATACAGAGCCTTTAGATTAAACGGTGGAGTTACCAATCCCTGCAGAAGGTTATGAAATCTATAGTTTATAGATATTTCCAAAGGAAAATCTATGGAATTTTTTACAGGTGATAGGGTCATCAAAATTCTAAAGGCTGAAGATCATGCAAAAAATCTTCGACAAGCTTCTACAATACTTTCCAAACATGGGATAAAGCCAAATCCTGAGGAAATATGTCATTAGAATCAAGATCAAAAGTTCTTGGAATTCATGATGTTGTAAAAAGGTGTAGAGGTCAATCTAGAAGAAAATTTAGGTTATATTAAGCATGGGGCCATCTAAAACTACCTATAGATTTCAAAAGCTAAGTCGAAGACTAATAACTCAGAAAGATTAATCAGTTGCTCTACTAAAAGATGCTCACTTGATCCATAACATTAAAGCACCTAAAGAATTTTAAATGGACAACGGAATGTCAACAAGTCATTACAAACTTGAAAAGCCTTCCTCAGCTCATGACCATTGTTGAGAATATTTGATGAAGGTAAAACTGTGTACTTGTATATATATATATATATCTGTAACTAAAGAAACTATCACTTTAGTATTGGTCAGGAATGAAAGAGATGAACAAATGCCTAAGGTTCTAAAAGGCTCGGAACAATGATATCCAGTCATAGAAAAGATAGCATATGGTGATTTCTGTAGCAAGGCTAATGCCTTACTTTCAAGCAGATACAATAATCGTAAGGATAGAACAACCACTCAAGAAAGTCCTACAAAAAGTGAAAACCTTTAGAGAAAAAGATACAGTGGTGAAATGATGTCTGTAGCTCTTAACAAGCTATAGCCTGCAGCACCTGTTATATTCACTTCAGAGGACGGAAACAAGTCTGTACCCCTCTCATTTGGTTAGGAGGAAAACATGTGCCTATAGAAGGAGTTGCAAACTTGACAACTGAGTTAGGAGATGAGGAGCATGTTAAGAAGTTCAAAACAAAATTAATGGTTATTGACATCCCATTTTCCTATAATGCAATCGTTAGAAGGCCAATCCTATATGACATAAGGGCTAGCTCATCCATCAGATACTTAACTATGAAAGTACCTACGAAAATAAGAATACATGTGGTTAGAGGAAATCAGAAGGCAATAAGAAAAGCCTACTTATGTACACTAAAAGATTCCTTACAATCCTTAATCGTGGAGGCTCTAGATGTGCCAAAGAGAGTCAACATTGAGCCTTCGAATGAAAAAAGGGAGCTAATACTTTCAGCCACAAGCAAAAAACTTTTTATTGGCTCACTTTTATAAGAGCATGTGAGAAATCAAATTCAAAAGATCTTAAGGGCAAATGAATCAGCGTTTGCTTGAGACTTATCTAATATCACAGGCTGAATGTCGATCCACAGGTAACACTTGTAATTTAGAAAAAATAAAACCATGCCCTTGAGAGGCAGGTAGTCATATCTACGGAAATTGATAAGTTATAAAATATAGGCTTCATAAGAGAAACTTTTTAACCTGAATGGTTGGCCAATGTAGTCTTAGTTAAAAAGCCTAATGGCAAATGGCGACTTTCTATCAATTTCATAGATCTAAACAAAACTACCACAGATTATGAAATCTGTAGCTTTATTGATGCATCTGTAGGTTATCGTTGAGTTCTAATATGCAAGGAAGATCAACCCAAAATAGCCTTCATCATTGAAAAAGGCATATATTGCTATTAGGTAATGCCTTTTGGCTTGAAGAATGTAGGAGCTACTTACCAAAGGTTGGTAAACATAATCTTCAAAGATATGATATGTGGAAGTCTATGTGGATGACATGATCATCAAGAGCCTGAAGGCAGAGGATCACACTAGAGATTTAAGCCAAGTATTTGAGGTACTCTCAAAGCATGGGATGAAATTAAACCCAAAGATACCTCTTTGGTGCGAAAGCAGAAAAATTTTTAGACTTCATGGTATCACAAAGGGGCATAGAAGCTAACCCAAAAAAGATTCAAGCAATCATGAACATGGTGCCTGCAAAAAAAATTAATAAAGTCCAAAAGTTGAATGGAAGGATTACAGCCTTGGGAAGATTCATTAACTGTTTAGCCAAAAGGTGCATGCCTTTTTTTTTCGGATGTTGAAAGGCCTAAAGAACTTCAGGTGGACAGATGAGTGTCAGTAAACTTTTGTAGACTTGAAGAATTTCCTCAGCTCCCTTTCTTTGTTCAGCAGACCTAACCAAGGTAAAATCTTGTACTTATACTTATCTGCCATTAATAATATTGCTACTTCGGCGTTTATTAAGGAGGAGGGTAGTGAACAAATACCCATTTATTATGTGTCCAAAGTATTGGGAGGTGCTGAAAAATAATACCCAACCATTGAAAAAAAATTGTATATGCAGTAGTTATATCTGCACAAGACTCCAAACCTATTTTTAGGCACATATAATTATTGTCAGAACTGACCTACCACTGCGGAAGGTCTTGCAAAAAGTGAAAACCTCTAGAAGACCTATAGAATGGAAAATTATATTGGGAAAATTTAACATCATATATAAGCCAAAGAAAACATTAAAGATTCAAGCATTGGTAGACTTTCTAGCAGAAATGTCAAACCTGCATAAAGAAGCTATAAAGCAGCAGACAACAAAGAAATGAGAATGAAAGCTTTAGGTGGATAGAGTCGTAAGTTCCAAAGAAGCTAGTGTGTACATTATTCTTTAAGGCTCAGAATTAGTAAAAGTTGAGTACATGATACATTTAAACTTTTTTGCCATAAATAATGTTGCGGAATATGAAATGCTTATTGCAGGACTATCTATAGCCAAGGAAATACGTATAGAATGCTTGGTGATGCATTCTGACTCTTAACTTGTGGCTAACCATATAAAGGGTAACTTTTCTACAAAAGAACCGCCAATGATAAAATATTTAGTGAAAGTTAAAAAGTTGCTGCAAAAAATGAAAGAAGACGCAAGAAAATGGACCTTGGAGCAAATACCTAAGGCCAACAATATGAAGGCAAACACTTTGGCAAAGATTGTAGCCTTAGATGCACAGCCTCCCAAAGGTGTTTTTAAAGAAACCTTATATGATCCAAGCCTGGAAAAGCAACAAGCTCTTATAACCATTGCTGAAGATAATTGGATGGCTCTAATAATCAAATACCTATATAAAGATGAAGGCACCTATGTGCTGACAGAAGTACATCAAGGCATCTGTGGAGTTCATAAAGCCGTAGACCCTTTAGCAAGAAAAGCAACCCTGCAATGATATTTTTGGCCCATAATGCTTAAAGATGCTAAAGACTTGGTCAGAAGGTATAAAAAATGCCAAACATTTAGTAGGGTTATACATCAACCTGCAAGAAACCAGAGGCCCATTGATAGTGTCTAACCTTTCGTTCAGTGGGGTATGGAAATCTTAGTTCCCTTCCCGATTGCCACAGGTCAAAAAAAAATTCCTAGTGTTGGCTATAGATCATTTCACCAAATGAGTGGAAGCTGAACCTTTAGCTGCTACTACACTAGCCCATCCACAAGCTAATAGAATGGCAGAAGTTACTAATTGAACTATCCTTCAAGGCCTCAAGAAAAGGCTGGATTAAGCTAAAGGCCTATGGGTAGATGAGTTGTACAGTGTCATGTGGACTTATAGAACCACGCCTCAAGCCTCCATAAGTGAAACACCTTCTTTATTAACTTGTGGCACTAAAGATGTCATACTTGTTGAAATTGGAGTTCTAGGTTACAAATCATGCACCTTCAAGAACTGAAAAATGAAGAAGTCTTGAAGACAAACTTAAGACGTTCTAGAAGCCAAATGAGAGCAAATGATTGTTCGAATGACAGCTTACAGGCATAAAATGGCAAGATACCACAATCAGAAGGTGACAAATAGAAGCCTTACTAAAGGTGACCTGGTGATAAGAAAAGTGAAAATAATCAAAGGCGATGTAGGTATTAATAAACATGAGGCTAACCGAGAAAGACCCTACAAAATTACCAAGGTGATAGAATCTGGTACCTACAAGCTTCAGAACATAGAACGTTGAGAACCTCAAGAAATATTTTCAACAAATGAATTTTCCTCAAGTATGAGGTTTATAGTAGCTTTTAAATATTTCTATATTTTCATATAATTGTTCACAGGCTAGTGAGAGCAACCTTAAAATTGTGTTTTTGAATTTCTTAAAAAAAAGGGTTGATTAAACCTTATAGTTTGTCTTTAAATTCCCTAAAAAGGACACCTTGTTCTAAAAGTCCTGATGTAAATACTTTGATTATTATGAGAGTATCTTCCTCTCATCTTTGATATGTGGAATATTTATGCTTATGAAAGTATCTTACTTTCATAATTATGAAAGTATCTTCCTTTCATCTTTATTATGAAAGTATCTACCTTTCATCTTTATCACAAAAAGTATCTTTCTTACATATTTGATTATTTATTGTGAAAGTATCTTCCTTTCATTTTTATTATGAAAGTATCTACCTTTCATCTTTATCACAAAAAGTATCTTTCTTACATACTTGATTATTTATTATGAAAGTATCTTCCTTTCATATTTGTTATGAAAGTATCTCCCTTTCATCACGAAAGTACCTTTCTTTCATATTTAGTTATTTATTATGAAAGTACCTTCCTTTCATTATTATGAAAGTATCTTCCTTTCATCATTGGTCTGCAAAATACTTATACTTATGGTTGTATCGCTCAAGGTAAAAGTACACCATAGATTATTGGAAGTAACTTTACTGCCATAGGTAATTGCCTACGAGTATCTAAAGCTCCTTGTGCACATATGAGTAAGCCACCATGGTATCTTCCCCGTGAGACTAAAATAATCAAATGAGCATAAGGCAAACAATATGCCAAATAACAAACCAATAACACTTACATTTGCAGTCGAAAATAAACTTGCAAGCATGTTCTAAATCTGTTGAAAACATGTTATAAACCTGTTATAAACATATTATTAATCTATTGCAAGCATACCACAAATTTGTTGTAGGTATATTATAAATTTACTGCAAACATATTATAAATCTAAAGTAATTTTAGAAGCATAAATATTCAAAAGCATCAGGTGCATCGCACCAATCAAAACATAAAACCAGCACCAAGCATAAAATGCCACATATATTACTCATACTTTCAAAGAAAGTAAAGAAAAATCATAGGGCAAGATTATTGCCTGAATCAGCATCAAATGCTAAAGGCTAACAGCTAAAAGTTGAAAGCTAAAAGTTTGAGGCTTAAAGCTAAAAAGCTAAAAACAAAAGTTAAAAGCTAAAGGTTGAAAAGATAAATGCTCAAAGCTAAAGTTCGAAGCTAAAAAACTAAAAAACTAAAAAACATTCCTGTAGATAATGTCAATGAGCTACACAGCTAAGAGCTCTAGAAATAAAAATAAATATTATAAAATATTACCATGGATAAATTTTGTGAGTTACAAAGCTAAAAGCTCTGGAAGTCAATTCTAAAGGTTAAAGATAAAGATCACTATCATGAAAAGCTCATAAGCTACAGAGCCAAGAGCTCTAGAAATGAAAGCTACACTCTAAAAGGATAAGAGCTACAAAGCTAAAGCTCTAAAAGAAAAAAAAGAATAAGAGCCAAAGAGCTCTAAAATGCTAAAAGCATGAAAAGTACATTAGACCATAGGGAATAGCGTATGAGATCACACTATAAAGTTATAAAGTCTGAAGACTACAACAATTCCACATGGATAAAATAGTTCAAACTATAGAACCAAAAAAAGCTAAAGATCTAATAAGAGCATTGAAAGACTCAATCTCATGAATAAGCAAATTTTGCTTATCCACGTTGAGGGGGGACAACCATAATATTAATAATTATTACTTTCATCAAAAGTCAAAAAGCTAAAAGTTGAAAGACAAAAACATAAAAGTTAAAAGTATCTTCATCTACAGTAATTTATTCTCAAAACAAGTCTCTACAACTGAAGACATCTTTATCTATAGAAAGCAATTCTCCAAGTGCATACATTTAATGCTATAAATATTGTTGCATACAATAAGTTTCTTATAACTAAAAGCATTTACACCTGTAGAAGAATAATTACTTGCTAAAGAATAATCAACTGCAAAAGAATAATTACCTGTAAAAGAATAATTACTTGTAGAAGCACAAATACTTGCAGAAAAATAATCGTCTACAGAAAAAGTTACTTGTGAAAAATAAACTATACACAGTAACCTAATAATCGCTCTAATAACAAGAAATCTTGCCCAGCCTTGCAGCTAAAATATATATCGGATAAAATACCTTTTTCTTGTAGAAATAAGCAAAATCAAGTTGAAAGTTGTTCAACAAATCCTGCAGTAAACATGGCAATAGTACACGTGGTGTTTCAAAATTTTCTAGAAGCAACAGTTTCTCTCATTTGGATATTCGATCAATTTCATTAAGCGACATGTGGAGCCTTGAAAGATAGTAGATAACTGACACCAGGCTTCTTGCAAAAGTTAAACACTTAACTCAAATGGAAGATGAAATGATGCCACACTTGTAGAAGCATCTACAATAGGCAATATTTATCTCAAAAAGAATTAATTTTTTCCAGATGATAAAACAAGTAAAAAAGAACAAAAAGAAGAAAGGAAAAGCCAAAAAATGAAATCTTTTGACTTTTTAGGTATGGGACATCTGATAACATAAAGAAAATTCAACTCCTAAAGACTAGGGTCAAAGTCCTAGTCATATGCTGAGTTAGCCGAAAGCCTGCGACCTAAAGCCTGCGGAACATGTAAATCACCCACTATCCATGAATGTCATGTGCGATCTCCACACATCCAATAGTGATGGAAGTTCCTTAAAATATGAAACCACTCCTCAACATGGCCGAAAATCACTCTACAAATAATAACTACTTAGCATATATATAGAATCCTAATCCAATAAGGTAATTAATCAAATCCAATCTATTCAATTCATTTTCTATATTGAATACTCTATTGACTTAAGCATCAGAGTGGGATCATTAAAGATCCCACCTGACTTTTCTTCTTTTGCAGATCAACCAATCACAATCAAGAATTCCCAAAGAAATAGGAGCTCAATGAGATCCCTTTTATGAAAACCTATCTACATTTACTTGAATATTTTATTATAGGGGGGCCAAATACTAAGAATACATGAAAACATTTTTTGGGTAAAGGTGCATTTTTACCCCTTATGTTTGGCCCAAGGAGCATATATGCCCCCTTTCTTTTTTTTTTTTAGCCCAAACAAGTTAGGGTTATGCTCAAAAGGTGTATTTAAGCCCCCTCTCATGCTGACATGGCATAAACAGCTATGAGGGGACGTTAACTCTTGGTTGACACGGCAAAGGTTTGACCCATTTTAAACCCTCATCTTCATTAAGCTCAAAAAAAAAAAAAACTCCTTCCTCTTTGCCATGGAAGCCAACTCTGCAATGGAAAAGGGAAAATTGCAATGGAAAGCCCCAGTCCCAGCGCCAGTCCCGCTTTTCTCCAATTAATATTTCAAACCTTTCTAGTTTTTCAGAGAACAAGTCTTTAGGCAGAATCTTTGCATAAATGATTTGCATTTCTGAAGCAACTAGGTTTGACAAAAGCTTCAATTCTACCAGATTTGAATTGCGCCCTTCTTCTTGATCCTATCAAACAAAGCTATGTCACATATATAGCTCTTCTAATCGGGTCAAACATGATAGGACACCTGTAGGAATCACTTGGAGTTCTTAACATCTTCTCAAATCCAAAAGCTGCAAACAAGTCAAATTGCCTACTTATTTTGGCAGTTGCACAATAGGAGATTTGGGCATTCTAAAACTTTAAGAAACTTGGGGATGTTTTCGCAATGCTAAAAAATATCGTAGTTCACTGTTCAAATGTATCTTCCTTTGGCCATTCTTGCAATTTAGTGCCATCTGATAAAGGCAAGATACGATGATTCTTCAGTGCAATTGAGGTTGCAAAAACCACGAACAACATCATGAATTTTAGCATGGAACTCCTTTCTACCTTTCAATAAAAGGCAAGACCTTTTGAGGTCATTAACCACTTTAACCAGTCTATCTCTTGTGGCTTGTACTGTTGTGCATTGTTTAAATAAGCCCAACCCCAAACTAAGCAATAACAACAAACTAGCATAAATGTTGGTGGGCACTTGTACACAAAGACGTAACAAGGACTTCTATTCATCTCCATTCAGACAACCCTTTATTTTTCAAAGCTGAAGCAACTGTTACAATGAGAATAGGCAACCCTGCACATCTCTTTGCTACTTTAATGGCAACAGATTATAGTTTGGAAACTTTAAAATCCCCAACTGTCTTCTAAAATAGATCCCATGCCTCTTCACCATCTAAAGTGAGAAGCTGAAAATCTCTCTGAAAATACATTTTGGTCTCTTGATGTCATCAGTATCTTGCATCCCTTATGGTTATTCCCATAAGGAATGCCTATCTCTTTCAGGTCCATTTTTTCCATAAATCATCTAGAACTACAAGTATTTTCTCCTTTTTTTTATTTGCTCTCTCAACTCACCTGCTCGTGCACTGACAGACTTCTTCGCATCAAATTTATAACCCAAGCAATCTGCAAGTTCTTGTTGAATTGCATTTAAATCTAGAGTCTGGGTTACAGTCTTGATAGCCACCAATTTAAAAATCCCTTGTTTCTGCGATGGACTAGCAACCTCTGTTGCCATTGTGGTTTTACCCACACCACTTATCCCATGCACCCCAATCAGATTGGCATCAGCATTTGTTAAAGCCTGTAGAATATTCTGCATAACATCCTCTCTTGACTTAAATGCCTTAAAACCTTTGACAGGCTCTATGCTTATGCCTTGCAGAGGCTTATTGCAGCAAACTTTATCAGGTTTATTTTGTTTGAGTTTAGTAGCAGCCAACGACGCCTTCTTTGCTTTTCTATTGAGCTGGTAGCGCGTTATCAAATTAAGACACCATCCCAAGAAGTAGCGGGTGTTTACTGTATCTTTAACTCCTCCATTCGAACACAGCTTCAGCAAATAAACAAATATAGATATCAAAATCTTAAAACAAAGCAAAGAATCTAGAACAAAAACTCATATTTCAAACCACATAAACAAATCAATATAACAATACCAACAAAGAAAAACATGAATATAGAAAAAATCAAACCATTATATTGGCATCTGCGAAGCAAGGTCTTAAGCAACAACAGACAAGTAGGGTCATCGTCAACAGCTAAAACTCGCATGTTAGCAGGAAATTGATCTCTAGTTTCACCAATTCCTTGTTGTATATTCATCTTTTATGCCAAAGATGTTATCTTTTCTATTTAGTTGACCACAATAAAGCAGTGAAAGAGAATAAATAGAACAAATTTTCTGCTCTATTTTAGCTCCAAATTCAAAATTAAAAAAACCCAGATAAAAAAACAGATTACAGTTGATAAATTTAAAGAAAAGAAGAGTGATTGGTGAAGATATAGAAACTTAGCAATAAGATTATTAGTCCATGGAGTGGAGATGCAGACAGAGAAAAAGGCCAAAACTTACTGACTTTGAACTGCAAGTGTCAACGCATACCTTCCTTTTTTATCCCTCCATTCTTTCTCAAATGACGATGGTTCTTGCAGTTTCGATCTGTAATTTAGGTCAGTATAAGGGGCTTAACCACACCTTTTGAGCATAATCCTAACTTATTTGTGCTAAAAAAATAAAAAATAAAAAAAAGAGGGCATATCTACTCCTAGGACCAAACATGAGGAGCAAAAATGCACCTTTACCCAAGTATAAAAAATGCCCCTATCATGTTTCGAAAATGTTTTTATTCTGTCCTAATAATAATAATAATAATAATAATAATAATAAATTTCAACATATTCAGATATTTGCAATATTTGCCTAAACACACATGCTATACTTTATAAATTTTTTTGGTAATTATTTCTTGGCATTCAGTAGCAATATATGCTTTTTTTGCAAACTATTTGAAAATTTTATTTAAAGAATTTAAATTTTTTATTGTTTGAATCAATAGATGTTGGTAAAAGAAAATTTTAAATTAATGTTTAAAAGAAATAACTTAAAAATTAATCGTAAAAGTTCTTTTTTTTTTAAACTAATATGTTCCATGAAATTTTTCACTTTTTGGTTTATATATTTTGCCGATGCCCATTGCTCCTTCAGGTGCATTTGCTACATGCAATGGAACAGGATGGTATGCTACTCATTTTGTTATGAAATATTGTAGCTTAACCAATGGTAACCAAGAATAACAAGCACTAAAATCACAGGCTTCTAGCCAGTTTAGGGCCACATCTTGTAGAGATTTATAGTTACCCAAGTCATTTTTTTGGCACTTCAATCTAATCACCTCTTAAAATTAGCCCTCCTTTTCTTCTCTACAAGATACTCACCTTAAGAACTAACGCACCTGAGGATCATATACTTTATTATTCAATGGAACTACAAGCAAATTGGATCAAATGCTCGGCAAAAATCCACCCAACAATGGGACAACGGGTCATCTTGGCATATTTTGACTATAACAGAGCAACAATCTTTATCAGAACAACATTGGGAAATTGTTATGTTCAGTCTTCAATCCAAGGAACAAAGTGAAGACTTGTAAAGGAAGTAGACAACATCCCACCAACAAGATTTAATCCACAAGCAAGAAATGAAGATAATAAAACCAAAACATTGCATCTTTTAACAGCCTTGCAGGTTATCACAGCCACATGGCCCAAGCTTGTTTGTGGGGTCATCTGCCAGCAAATGCAACAAAATTAAAATTGAGTTGTTCATATGCCAAAACAAAGTGATAGACAAGTAAACCATACAGGAAAGCAATGGATCAGATGCATAGCTGACATCAATAAGCAAGGAATTATAACTTGTCGTTACAGGTTTTGTCAATGCTACATAATATCAAATCTTGAAATGCTAACATTCCAATATTCCCTAGACAACCAATCAGAAATAGATAATAATCAAAGGAAAGCTTAAACACTTTGAGTTTCCTCAAGCTATCATTCCCCACTAGAATTTCACAGCCAAATTCTCCAGGGTTTATATATGAATATTTTCTGGGAACAAAAATTGAGCACAATCAATAAAACAGAGAAACAAACATGGAACCCCATGGTCAATGCTCCAGTCTGCATGCATTCATGGGAAGCATCCACAGCAGGTTTACTCATTCCACTAAGAAATATGTTGTCAAGGGAAAATTTGTCATTCTACAGAATCAAGGGCAATCAGGTCCTGGAAAATCAGCATCCATACAAATTTACAGCAGTACTGCCGTTGACCCAAGTAAGTCTATAGCAATGGATTATGTCATATCTCAGATAGTAACTTTTTTTTCTTTAGGAAAGAAGATAAACAATAAACCTTGTCCTGCAGAAAGAGTAAAATGCAGACCGCCAGAACATAAATTTACACACCATCCAACCCTCAAAAAAAAGTTAAAGCTCCTGCAACTTCAGACCAACCTAATGCAATTTTGCCCCAGGGGAAGACTGAGAAATAAACTGCCTAGAAGAATACAACAACACAAAATTGTTACAGCATAGAAATTATTATTTGTCTTTTTTGAGGCTTGCTTTTACATCAATACCTAGCACTTTTAAATATAAATGAATTATATGTTAAACAGAGATAATTATATTAGCTCATGTAATAATGGCACTAACTTTAGAAAGAAATCTACACATCATCAAACTTTTACATTGTATTTTCCTGATAGGCACAGGCAAAGGAAAGTTGAGCAAGAAAGCCTACTTCAAGCATGGAACGAGCAAGAAACATGAAGGCACAAAAACAACAATATATCAAATAGAGATCCCCATTCAGCAAGAGTTCGGAGTTCCAGGGGCATTTCTAATGACCAACCAACACAAGCATGAATTTTTTCTCGAATCTGCAACTCTAGAATTTAATGACAATCAGATCGTTCACTTTGACTGCAGGTCTTGGGTATACCCAGTCCAAAAGACAAAATCAGGGCGCTTGTTTTTTTCGAACACAGTAAGTCACGCCCCAACATAAATTCTAAATTTGCACATTGTAATGCTGCTAAATTCTATAATTTCTGTTGCATCAATAGACTTATCTGCCAAACCAAACACCTAGTGGTTTGGTGGAGTTAAGGAAGTCAGAACTTATAAGCTTGAGGGGAAGTGGAATCAGAGAGAGAAACAAATGGGACCGGGTCTACGATTATGATTATTACGGTGACCTTGGCTGCGCAGATAAAGGTCCAAAACACAGTAGACCAGTTTTGGGTGGTTCAGAAGTACATCCATATCCTCGAAGGGGAGGAACAGGTTGCCCTTCCAGCAGCACTGGTATCCATCTGTACAACTCAGATCCCTCTGGGGAGGTGAAATTATTTGCCAACCACTTTAAACTACTTGTTTTCATAATAAGATTTTCACTTTTTTCTGTTTTGCTATCACATAATTATAGATACCTCAAGGAGGTGCGTGCAGCAAGAAATAATTAACTTGGATGTACATGTTCCTCCAGACGAGCAATTTAGCCCCAAAAAACTTTCAGAGTTAACATCTAGTTCAGTCGAGGCTACTGTTCATTTCCTTATCCCTGAGGCAAAATCCTTATTCAAGCAAGATTCAAATACTTTTAAGTCATTTGATGAGATAAAAATCATGTTCACTAGAAAGAGAAGTCAAATAGACAGAAAGGTTACAAAGAAATTGAAGAAGCTGGTACCAGATAAGCTTTTCAAAGAAATCATCCTTGCCACTAAAAAAGATGTCAAGAAATTTCCATTGCCTCAAATTATAACAGGTAAAGCGGCTTGCAACCTGCCTCTACAATTTATGAAGTCCAATAAATAGCTGTTTCATTTATCTCTTGAAAATATATAATTTCATTTTGCAAATTGCTTACCAGAAAATGAATTAGCATGGATGGATGACGAGGAGTTTGGACGCCAAATGCTTGCAGGAATTAACCCCACACGAATTCGATGTCTGGAGGTATATTTGTCCATAAGACATGAACCCTACTATAGTAGCAATCAATGACTGACAATATTGCAGAACCAACCTGGATTTATTTATTTGCTCTATTTTTACGACCCCTTGAATTTCACATTGAAAACAAATGACATTTGACCGCCAATTCCATAATACAAACACATAGAGACATTTATGTATATATTACATTTGTAACACAGCTATAATTAAATAATTTGTACTGAATTTATCAACATTTTTAAATTTTCATTGTACTTTTAGGAATTCTTGTTACAGTTTAAGAACAGATAAAGTTAAACCATATGTAGCAAATCAAGCTAAATCACAGGTATGCACCATTCTGTTTTGACTGTACCTTGCAGCACTTCCCACCAGCTAGCAAATACGGAGAGAGTACAATTATGGCATCACACATAGAGCACAACTTGGATGGTCTAGATATTTATCAGGTACCTAAATCACCTCACCTCTTGCTCACTTATCCTAATTCCCATCCCCCAGTACCAACCCTTTTTCTTCTCCCTCGTCTCTCTCTCTCTCTCTCTGAGAAATAATCAATGTAAAGCAAAAGCATATCATCAATTGCAATCTTGTTGATAAACACCGAGAAGTTGTACAGAAAGTATGCAAAAAATTGTGAGTTCGATAAAACTAACAGGGATGGAAAAAATTGTGAGTTCGATAAAACTAACAGGGATGGAATCTAGATAACTTAAAACCTGAGAAACAATTTGAAGAAACCATTTTCAATTTTGGATATATAATTCATGTCGTAGATAATAAGAGAATGAGAAAGAAATGATCATAGAACTAGAGCAAGCTGTATGAATGTACATGCAATACTATTTCATTAAAATAAGTGCCGATCAAGTTGACTGGCAAATCTTTATAAAATATAACACTATCTTTTGATTCATGGAATGTGAAATGACGCCTGTATAGACTAGAGAGGGCTTATCTATTTGTGTCTATCAATCAATATTTTATGGCAGAATCATTTTTTAAGTTATATAAAAGGATAATAGCAGCAGGAGTCCTATAACATTTTGATTTTAACAATTTTGTCCTAAGAGAAAATCTGTTAATAAATAAGTTAATAAATAAGTGCTGTAAGTTTACTATCATCATATGTCCTATCCGTCAGCCCATTAGTCAGCTTTTTAATTTTTACATTTTAGTTCTTAAATTTTTAAAACATATATAATTTAACATTTTACTTTATTATTATTTTAAAAAATCTAATATTTCTCAAGATTATATAAAGCTAAAAACTTTAAAATAAAAAATTATAATTAAATTACAATTCAATATAAAAAATTACACCAAATTTTTTATTTAAATTTTAATTTGCAGTGTATTAAAATAATCATATATTTCTTTTTATTACTTTAAGGTAAATAATTACTTTTTAAATAATTAAAGCTAAATAGTTTTAATTTTGATTTATAATTTTTAAGAGAATAATTTAAGTTAAATAGTTTTAATTTTTATTTTTAGCTAAGTAAATTACAGTTAAATAATAATTTAAAATTTACTGCTTTTAGTAATTATAAAACATATTAGATTTTCTAAAATATTGATAAAAATTTAACTGAGTCTAAAATGTAAAAATTAAATGTCTTCTAAAAATTTTTAGGCTTAAAATGTAAAAATTAAAGAGTTGACTAATGAAAAATTCTGTTGGCTGACAGATAAGACTAACAAAGATAGTTTTTAAAACTTACAGTACTTATTTATTAACAATTTTTTTAAAAACTTACAGTACTTATTTATTAACAAATTTTCTTTTAGGACTGCATTGTTAAAATCACAAAAGTTATAGGACTTATGATGCTATTATCCCTTATATAAAAATATCACTTACCTCTAGCTTAATAACTTAGAATCAATCAAAATCTAATGGCTATAACTGATGTAAACACACGTACACATGACAAATATTAGCAATTCTGGATCTGTTATCGTGCCATCATTTCAGAATTCTGGATCTGTTATAGTTAATCTTGGTTTTTAAATAGTAGTCTAGCATGGGAATATTAACAAGGAAACCTAAACACATCTAACACAAATCCAAACATCAAGAAAAATAACCATGCCCCATAAAACTTAAATTTCTCTAAATTTAACACCATACTATAGCTAGTCGATCAATTGCATTGACCATGTACATCCTCCTCAATAAAATATGGATGACATAAAGAATCTTCTACCAAAGAATAAACTACCAAAAAGAAGACTCGTGCTTTATAACAATTTGGATCTATCTTATTCTTAACAAAAACAAAAGCTATACAGAACTAAGTGAATTAAAAATCATAATTGAAAAAAAAATTGTTTAAGCAACGCTTGCAAATTAAGCATAGCTTCATCATAAAATGCTTCAAAGCTGAGCTTCAAAGTAGTGCTTATGCCAGGAGAATATACATGGATATGAATTTTAAATTTCAGAAACTTTACAAAGATGGTCACGAGAGTCCAAAATCCATGTTGGAGCCTCCAGACCCCCTAATAAATCACTTTAGCAGACACAGCATAACTAGTAGAATCTGTGTGCAGGTGCATGTGCATGTGCATGAGCTAAGTAATTGTTCTCTTTCTTGCACATTCACTGTGTACATACATGAGCAAAGGAGAATAAGCTGACTGAGTAAGAACAGCAAATCCAGCAAAAGAAGAAAGGAAATGAAAAAAAACACGACGAAAAACTGAAATCAACTTCTCAAATCAATGCAAAATGAATATATTTGTTATTCCAAATTTCAAATGCAAATTTCATTGATGATATATTTTATCATATTTACTTCTATTTTGGAATTCCAAATACATTGCAGGCAATGTATCAGTGGAGAATATTCATCTTGGATCATCATGACTATCTCATGCCCTTTTTAGGCAGAATAAACAAAAATGGTGTTTGTGCATATGCAACAAGAACACTGTTATTCTTACGAGACGATGGCACACTGAAGCCAGTAGCAATAGAACTAAGCCTGCCTGAGTCTCTTGAGAACCAACAGATCAGCTGGGTGTTTCTACCGGCAAGTAAAGGAACTGAAGCAGCACTCTGGCAACTTGCAAAAACTCATGTTGCAGCTAACGACTCGGCGTACCACCAGCTAGTCAGCCATTGGTGAGTTATAATGCTTCAGCTCATCTTAGTGTTAACATAATCTACGTTAGTTGTGGAGTCTCCCCAGATAAAATATATTTGTATAGGCTAGGAACTCTACATGCCACTACACGATTTTTAAGCTAAAATTCCAAAACACTCCAAATACCATCTGTCATTGCTCGTTACCAGTACCTGACTAAAAATATTTACAAGCTTAATTGTTAGATTATCAAAGCTTTTCATCCTTATATTGTTTGCATTTTGAAGGTTGCACACTCATGCAGTTGTTGAGCCATTCATTATTGCAACTAGAAGGCATTTGAGTGTTATGCACCCAATTCACTGGATGTTAGATCCCCATTTCAAAGACACCATGCATATAAATGATTTGGCTCGGAAAATCCTTATTAACTCTGGTGGAATTCTTGAGAAGACACTGTTTACAGGTGAAATATCCATGGAATTGTCTGCTGAACTCTATAAAGAGTGGAGATTTGATGAACAAGCCCTCCCTGCTGATCTTCTCAAAAGGTAATTCATTTCAAACAGAAGAATTTGTTCAATCCGTTCCTTATTAACAAAAAGGCAGAATCAGAGTGACCCCATTGATTAAATCATTCAAACTTAATAAAACCATCCATGATCAGGAATTGATATTCTATAAACCAAGGTTAGATGACTAAACAAGAGAACTAGGGACTCATTCTGAAAGAATTTGCTACATTTGTTGACTGCTTTAATCTTTGGAGCTAAAAGCTTTTAGCAAGTCCAAAACAAATTCCATAAAGGCATATCATCAATTGGATGGCCTTTTATATCTAACAAAAAGAAATTCTCATGGAATATTAGTTCATCCATGGCATATCCACAAACATCTATATAAATATCATATTATGCCTTAGAAATACACAAGAATGAGCTATGACTTAAAGGGGAATTTCAAACTAAAAAATGTTGAATCACTGACAAGAACATACTATAAAGGCCTTTTTAGGAGCTCCATGAAATAAAAATCACCAGAACATGGAACTCTTACACTATCATCTATGCTACTGTTCCCTTATGGTAAGTGTTTTTTCAGGCGGCTGGCCCTGGAGGACCCAAACAGTCCAACTGGAGTTCAGCTCCTTTTTGAGGATTATCCCTATGGTGCGGATGGACTTGAGATTTGGCATGCCATTAAGACATGGGTCACAGACTATTGCTCCATTTTCTATAAAGACAATGATTCTGTCAGATCTGACATAGAAATCCAAGCATGGTGGTCAGAAATTAAAAATGTAGGCCATGGTGATAAGTGCAGTGAGACATGGTATGAAATGACAACCATCTCCAACCTTATAGAGGCTCTAACAACTCTCATATGGATTACATCAGCCTTTCATGCATCAGTGAACTTTGGACAATATGCATATGCCAGCTACCCACCAAACCGTCCCACGCTATGCAGAAAATTTATTCCAAAGGAAGGAGAAAAAGAATTTGCTGAGTTCCTAACGGATCCAGATAAATACTATCTCAACATGTTGCCTGAAAGATTTGAAACCGCGCTTGGCATTGCCTTGGCACAGGTCCTCTCGCAGTACAGCTCTGATGAAGTGTACTTGGGACAGAGGCCATTGGGATGGATTGACAATAAAGAAGTCCAACAAAAATTTGAGAAGTTCAATGAAAATCTTAAAGAAATAGATAAGAAAATCTCCGAGAGGAATGCGAACCCCATGTTTAGGAACAGACAGGGACCAGCCAAGATACCATACAAATTTCTCTGCCCAGCTATATCAATTGATGGATCCAAAGCAGGCATCACTGGGCAAGGGATCCCTAACAGTATATGCATTTAAAACATCTTCATTGTATTGTAAACTGTCAATTATTATTAGATCCTCGAAATCGAGCAATTCTCCAACATATTTTAGATAAAATTGCTGCACATTTTGTGGCAAATCTAATTCTTTCAGTAGATACATTCTTCAACTAAGTAGTCTACGCTCCAACCCCATACAAAGGAGTGCAGAAAATAGAAATAATAATAGCAATGACGACAATAACAAATAACTGAACAAAGATTTGTTTATAGATTTGTCCAAGGAAATAAGAAGCAAATAGTTGTTGCTTATGGATTTTTACACTTGAAGAGACACAAATATCCTACTGACATCTTGCTTTTCTCGTAAAACTATAAACAGGAAAAAAAAAAAAGAGTATATAAGATGAACCATCCGAGGTCATCTTTTCCTGAGATGTGAGAAAGGTTGATGTAGAAAAGACAAAAGAAAGGCCTAAGCAAGCATAATATATGCATGTGGATGAAAAAAGATAGATGTGAAAACAACACTTATAACAAAACCAACAGGTAAAGACAAGGCAAGTATATAACAATTTGGCGGGCAATTTGGAGCCAAAGAAGGCAGAGTTGTTGCAGAAATGCCTACTGCTTCTAAGTGAAACGACGTCGCGGTTGCAGAGATCGGAGCGTGGCGAATACATCAGTTTTCCTGAAAATAAGGCCATTTTGCTGGTGGATCAGTTTTGTAACAAATGTAGTATCAGTAGCAGAAGTTGACTGTCAGTGGCAGTAGCTTTTCAAGCCGGAAATGCTTTTGAATTATTTTTTTTCTTCCTAGATATGCTAAATATTTATAGTTTATCATTAATATTTTTATATAATTTTGGGGTTGGTTGTAATAATTTTTTTTATAATCATATTTTTAGTGTTTGAACTTTTTACAATTTAATAATTTAGTGTTTTAATTATTTTTTATAACAATTTTTTTTCAAAAAAATTATTTTTTATAACAATTAAGTATTATAATTTGAAAAAAAAAATTAACAATAAAATATATTTATAAGGTTACGTTATGAAAATGACTAAATTATCTATGATCACAAATGTTGACCCTTCTTTTCTCGACTTTTTAGATCTAAGCTGCATTTTTCATGAAGTTGTCTCAGTAATTAATTCCAATTTTAAAGCTTTTTTTCTTTTCTTTTGCAATTGTTGCAGAAATTTTGTTATATGTTCAATAGAAAATCACATTTTGTTTTGCATTGAATTTTGGGGCTCTCTTAGCTTCTCTCTAGTTTTTGTATCTTTGCTTTTTCCTCTTAAATCTTAATTATTGGCTGTGTTTTTTTAAAAAAAAAAAAATTGGATATTTTAAAGTTCCTCTATCAACCTCCTTCTCTACCCTAATGGGTCTAGATCCAGTAGCAGGAACAAGTAAAAAACATAGAGCTGATCCAAAAATGTTCACTTACATTCTTGATTCTTTTAATTTATCAGTTCTGGTTATTGTAATAGGTACTGGATTAAGTAGCCAGCTATCTTGCCAGTTGGTTTGTCCTTTCTGTGCCCCAGATGAAGTGAACCATGCAAAGTTTTACAACTAGTGTAGACCATTATGGCAAAGGCTATATGCAAGAACAATAACGAACCTAGTAAGGATCCAATGCAGAGAAGAGTTGGTAGGATTATTGTGGCATTTCCAATATTAATTAGCTTAATCCTCTAATTATATGAATTTGACTGATTTTTTTACTTTAATTTTTTATTTGTTATTAACTAAAAATAAATAATTAAAGTTAAATTATAAATAAATAAAAATAAAATTAATTTAAGTAAAACTATTTTTATTTAAAAATTTTATTATTATTGTTATTATTATTATATATTTTTTAAACTTTAGGAGCAATAAGATCTTTTAATTTTAAAATAGTGCATTGTCAAAGTCAATGGCAACTTATTGGTGACATGTTGTATACACTTTCTTGTTATTTTTTATTAGGTTGTCATACTTAATTGTTATAAAAAATTAACATACTAAATTGTCAAATTTTAAAAAGTTCAACCACTAAATATGTCTTTATCCATTTTTTTTTGTCTTACATTAATTAGGGAGGGGAAACACAATTTAGGGACATAAAGTCTCGAACCAAAGACCTCGCAAGTGCCTATGCTAGCAGTTTGGTCATCTTGACTAAGCTTCGCAGGCTAAGCAATAATATAATGACAAATGATGGATAGGCCTACCTCAAAGGGCAAGAGTTTTGCTCTTAAAATGAGAGGTCTTGGCTTTAAATTCTCTTTTTTCCTTATAGTGGTGGCTCAAGAAAAAATGTATTTGAAAACTAACTACTAATGGTCCCCTCCTTACCTCTTGAATAGATTTTAGTCAAATTACTCTCAAATTTTTTCATATTGTACCTTTTTATTAACTTTTCGGCATATTGCACCTCTTCACTTTCAATTTCCGGTATATTACATCCCTTTACTTTCAATTTTTGACACATGTCTTTATTGAAAATTTGACAGATAAAAATATTCAAATTAATCCCCATAATTTTAAAATTTTCTAATTTAATTCTTATGATTTTTATTATTAAAAATTAAATTCATACAATTCTTAAATAATTTAATTAAACTTATTAAAATTTTTAAAGATTATATACTTTTTATATCATTAAAATATCAATCATCTATTTCTAATAGATTTATAATAGTAGAAATATATACATGGTTATAAAAATTGAGACATATCTTAATCATGCATTAAATATTTGTATAATCAATAAAAACATATGACAGAAAATATGTATAACAAATTTTTAATCAATAAAAAATATATGAGATATTTAATAAATAAAATACTAGTGAAAATTATAAATTTAAATTTCAAAACTTAAAAAATAATATTATAGTAAATTAATATGGCTCATACAATTACTTTTTTTTCACAAAGTAAAGTATATTTTGCTAGTAACCACTGCTAGATTACAAAATACACTTTTATTCTATAGTGATAAAAATAAAGTAAAATGAAAGTAGCTGAAAAATAAAGTCACACGGGATCTCCAACATTAATGTTTTATTTATTTAAAAAACTTAATTAATAGAATTATTAATTTATTAATCATTAATTGTAAGAAAGATGACTACATGCAATAATATTTTATTTCTTATTTGACAAATATTATAATTTTTTCACTGGTATTTTACTTATTAAATAACTCACGTATTTTTTATCGATTAAAAAATTTATTATGTATTGGATTTTTGTCATATTTTTGTATTATATATATATCCGCGAATTGAAGCCTGCCATCTTTCTGAATCGATTGACTATCCCCAGCTATCATGACCCGACTAGGTCTTTGGTAGTCCAACTACTAAATCTATAGCTTTAGATCGAAGTCTTGATTCACCAATCTCTGAGTAAACAACCTTTTCTAATAAGAAAGGGACTCATACTCGCTGCTTTTCGAATAGAGATCTGATTTAAACGACCAGGCACAACATCACATTTGACACCTGAGGAAGGTACAACCCAACTATGTGGTACATCAGCAGATGTTACAATAATACGTAGAGGACTTTTCCCTTACTAGTCAAGTAGTAAGGTAGGGCGTTATTTGATAAAGAAAACAAACTTTAGGAAAGTGGTTTAGGTAGCTCAGCTTGTTATATATATATATATATATGTTAATAATAAAATTATAAGAATTAAATAATTTTTTAAAAAATTATAGGTGCTAAATTTGAATATTTTTTACCTTAATTTTGCAATAAAGGCTCAATGTGCCTAAAATTGAGAGTGAAGAGGTGTAATTTGCCGAAAATTTAATAAAATGGAGCAATGTGGAAAAAATTAAGAACACAGGGAGATCAAGATGCATTTTGCCTTTGCTTATATTTTATAAGTCTATGAAGACATAATTTGAACTGTATATCTCATGATGTCTTTAGATAAGTGAATATCTACTACTCTTGATTATTTGATTTTTATTGGCAAAATCCATTATAAGGCCCCTAACCTCGTCAGCTTTTTAGCTTTAGGCCCCTAAAGTTTTGTTTTGTATATTTAGGCCCTTAGACTTCACGGATTTGAAGTTTTAAACCCTTCTGTCAATTTTTTAACACAAATTATTTCCTTTTGGTCCCTAATGTTTTATATTTCTAACATTCATACCATTTTTTTTTACTTTTTAACACTTATATCACTTTTAAAATTTTTCACACGTAAAAAATAAATTTACTTATTTTAATTTCTAATATTTTAAATTATTATATACATATTTAAATAATTTTAAATTTTGAAAATAAACAAACAAATTAATGCTAAGATAAAAAATTTATAATAATATTACTGTTTTTCATAATATTTTAAATTATTTTGAATAAATTTTTATAATATAAAATTTTCCATGTACCCAAAAAGCATGATAAAAAATGAAGGTTAAGATAACGGTTATAAAAAGTTTGAGTTTGTTGGAAAATCTATCACCTTTTTTGATGATATACATGCATACATTGGTATTCATTATTTATAAAAGTTATATTATAAAAAATTATTCACATTAATTTAATTAAAATTTTGTACAAAAAACTAAAAAAATTATTAAAAATATAAAATTTAAATTTTAAAGAATTATTAAATATTTTTTATCACAATCTTTTTTAATTATGGTATTCTTTTTCATCATAATATTTTATTTTGAAAAACAGTAGTTTTATTATAATTTTTTTATCTTAACATTACCTTGTTTATTTATTTTTATAATTTAAAATTATTTAAAAATGTATATAAATTTATGTTTTAATTTAAAATATTAGAAATTAAAATAAGTAAATTTATTTTTTACCGGTGAAAATTTTTTAAAAGTGTTATAAGTGATAAAAAATGATATGAATGTTAGAAATATAAAACTTTAGGGACCAAAAGGAAATAATTTTTGTTAAAAAATTAACATAAGAGTTTAAAACTTCAAGCCCGTGAAGTTCGAGGGCCTAGATATACAAAATGAAACTTTAGGGGCCTAAAGCTAAAAAACGGGTAAGTTTAGGGATCTCAGGATGGGTTTTACCATTTTTATTTTAAGGAACCTATTGGGCTGATGATAAAGATATTTTCGGGTGCAAGTGAGAATTCTTAATGGTATGAAAAAATTTATATTTGGACTTTTTTTTTCTTGTTATTTGAACAATATTTAGGCTTAATTTGAAAACAAATTATAAGAAAGAATTGCTTTAGGATATTTTTTAGCCAATTGAAACGATGCATTTTATACATGCAATACAAAAAAGTTGATTTTAATTGAAGGTTTGAATAATTAAATAGCAACAATGAATTTAACTCCTAATCACCATAAGATGGTAAGCTAACAAAACTCCCTTTCCAGTTAAAAATAAATTTATACAAAAAAAGTTTAAAATAAAAGATTTTTTACAAAAATATCCCAAAAATAGAAGTCATTAACATCAAATATCCCATTTTTTAAATAATTATGCATGTGCTCTTTTTTATTATTTTTGTTTTCGACCATGCCCATTTTCCTTCTCCTTTCTCCTTCTCCCATCATCTGTTCTACAAAGTTCCCTTTATTGTCTAGAAAAATTGAACATTTTTTTTTCTATTTTTCCCACATAAATTTCTCAATAAAGCTTTCTTTTTTCTTTATGGATGACTTTAAATCGATTTTGGCACAATTTATCAATCAGTAAACTTATATTTTGGACCTGCAATTTCCTTGGCCTTATTTTGCTTTTCTTTCTCCACTCCCCTCATTCTGATCACAAACCCAGCCTCTAAGTTCTTAGTGATTCTAATTGGTACCATGTCGTCAAATTGACAACAACCAGGTCTTGAAGAGTCGGTATTAAGGTTCTAATGAATGGTATGAGAATGCCATAAAGTTGTATGTTAGAATGAGAAAGTTTGGAACTTTTTGATGATGAGTTCACTTTCTCTTTGGTTATAAGGGCTTGTTCTTACATGTGTTAATTTAAATTGTGTAAGATAATTCATGGCCATGTCTTAGAGATGGGTTTTGAGAGTCATCTTCATGTTGGGAATGGATTGATTAGAATGTATGCAAAACTTAGTAGAATGATTGATGCATGTAATATGTTTGATAGAATAGTGTTAGAACCTATGTTTAATGGAATACAATGGTTTCGAGTTATGCATTTAATTATGATTGTAAAAGGTGCACTTGAGATTTTTCAAAGGATGGAATCTAAAGGATTAGAGTCGAATCTTATGACATAGACATCTTTGATTTCAAGTTATGCATGATTTGGATGGCATGAGGAAGCTATGAAGTTGTTTAGTTTAATAAGGGTGAGTGGAATTGAGGTAATTGGTGAAACACTTGTTGTTGTGTTATCAGGAAGCTATATAGTTGTTTGTTATTGGCTTTAATGGCATATAAGTACTATATTTCCTCTCTCATATTGGTTTTCACTGCTTTTCTTAAATGTATGTATTGGTTTTAATAGATTTTGTTTTGTTCACCAAGAGAAAGAAATGTCTTACTTATATAATTGAAAGTAGGATGTGTCGTCATTATATTTTTTTTTTATTTTTATTTCAGATTTTGTATATTTCTTTAGTTAGCCATGATGAATTCAATCTAAATAATAAAACTAATTCAACCTAATTTTCTGTTGTTGATATTCGCTTCTTGTAGTGGTTATTTGTAAAAAAGATTAAAATGATTTATATATTTATTTTCAGTAATTAATGTAATAACCCATAATTAATTATATAAATATATATATATTGTTATTGTTGTTGGGTTGTTGTCGGGTGTTAAACTCATTTAATTGCTGGCAATTATTTCATACTATAGACGGCGAGGTTTAGCGCGCGTCCAAGTATATTGCAACCGCGACACTATTTGAGCTTAGGACTCCAAAGAACACACTACTATATCACAAAGATATAGTGTGGACATGAGGAGTCACCACCCAGGGTAATAACTGGGACAAATCGAAGGTGGTCGTAACTCGATTCTCTAAAAGAGAGTTAGCACCACAACCAGGAAATTCTGGGAATGAAATACCAACTTCTTTTAGTCTCGTGTTCATTTAGAATTAGTTTATGAATCAATATCTTATTCTATAATTACATGCAATTTCATATAAACCCTAATTGAACATCCATCTAGCACCAAGGCAACTAGTCATGAAAAAACATATAAGAATTGCATTCATTTAAAATGGAGTCTCCCTAAGTCTAAACTATATTGATTTTAATTTACGTTAGCTAAGTCTACATTTTTATTTACAAATAAAATAGAACTAAAGGTGGGCCTACATGTTCATTAATTGGTGAGCTTATATCTACAAATTTAAATTCTAAAGAAATGAGCCTAAGTCTATTAAATTTTAAAAGAAAAAGAAATAAATTAGTGGGCTTAATTCTAATTAATTTTAATTAAGTGAAATGAGTCCTAAATCTATTTATTTTTAAAAGGACAATGATTTAATGGGCTGAGCTAAATCTAAGTTAATTTTATT
>CATIWM010331586.1:0-10333 GCA_949671775.1 Mallotus repandus | reverse complement strand
CGATCTCTTATTCATTTCTTGTTGAATCATTAAATGATTCAAGTTCTTGGTGGTGGTGTTGCTAGTAATGCTCAGAATTGAGCTTGAATTCGAATCAGTACCAAACAATGTCGATTCTTTTATAAATGTTATTGTAGGTGTAGTACTTGAAGGAGAAAAAGAGTTCACCAATTCTTGATTTAAGTTCTCATTATTAGCTTGATTTGTTAGTTGCCTACTGCCTAAATACTTGAGGGTTTGATCTATCTTGCTTTGGTTATAAGAATTAAAGTTTAATGCAATTGAAAAATATGATGAGTTCATCAATGAAATGATGTTATTGCTTCTTATGGATCCCATTTGAGCAGTTTTTTGTAACGGTGCAATTGCTGACATATGAGTTAATGACGATGGTGAGCTTCTTTGTTGTTGTTGATAATGATGATGATTACTTGAATATAAAGAAGTTATAGATTCAGATAGATCTTCTTTGCTTCCTTCTTCCCCTTTGGTCCTCTTGCCATTGAACCATTAAAGGGTACTTCTTAATACTTATTGAGCCACTGCATTTGTGAAGAACCCAAACCAAACATGTTCATTTGTTGTGCGTGAACCAATTCATCGCAAAAGGCTATCTAAAGTTCAGATATTCTCTCAATCATTGGCTTCTCTCAATCAATAGTAGGCAACTCAATTGGTTCCCAAGATCCATTGTGCATCTTCTTTTGATTCTTACCCATATAAGTGGCCTGCTCTACCTCAAGGTATGCTCAAATGTAATTTTGATAGAGTTATTTTTGCGAATGAAAAGAAACTTTGATATGGGTGGGTGGTTCATTCATCAGATAGCAGTTGGATTGTAGGGGGTTCTGGTTTATTTTTCGGTTTTGCAGACTTGTTCTTGGCTGAAGTGTTGAGTTGTCCTGAGGCTTTGAGCTAGTGGCTGCAATTGCCATATGGCTACAACTGATTGGGTAATCAAATGATTCAGCAGGAGATGTGGGTCCCATATGCCATGTAACACCATTTAACAGGATGTTAATTTTTTTAAAACGACTGTTAACAGAGGGTCATAATTTGACCACTTTTGAAACATTAAGGTCCATTTGAGAACAAAAAAATAATAATGTCCAAATTAAAATTTGGCCTAAAGTTGGGGTATATATATATATAATTCTACCGTGCATATTATTATTTATATACAACTTAAATTTTTAATTATTACTATTTATCGATAGAATAACTTGTTATCTAAATTATCTATTACAAAATTGAAATATTATTATTTTTTATTTATTCTATTACATTTTTTTCTCTCTTTTATGATGTCTTTTTATATTTCTTTATATTCTTTAATGATTATATTTTTTTAAACATATCTAAAATTTAATTTTTATCTATTTAGGAATAATATTTTTATTTATTAAATTTTTATGTTTTACTAAATTTAATTAAATCAAACTATTATTTTTTAATAATAAAGTCTCTTTTAATAATAAAATTAAATAATAATTGAACAACAAAACTACTATAAAATAATAAAAACTTGTATGCTCTAAATTTTATTAAACTAACTTCAAAAAATATATATAAAAAATAACCACTTTTCATTACCCTATTTACTAAATATACTACATTTTAATTAGTAGATCATTTACATTACTTGTATTCTCTCAGTATCTAATTAATAATTTCCTATAAACTTGGGGTAGATGTTAAGTAAGATAGGCATACTTGAAAACAGCGAAGGTGGAAACCCGACACTACTAATATACTAGAACGATAATGCTCATGCTCGGAGTCGATATACGGTAAGATGGGCATAGTTGAAAACAACCAAGGTCGAAACCTGACACTGCTAACGTACTCGGACGATAATGCTCATACCAGGGGTAGATGCTCGGCAAGACAGGTGTACTCAGGAGTGCTCGAGGCTGAAACCCAACACTGCTAATATACTCGGACAATAATTTGAAGGCGCTCGGTAAGATGGGTATACTCGAATTAATTTCGGGATGCATGACTACTAACACAAGTGTAATGATCAAACCTTGGGAAGATGTTCAACAAGATGGGCGTACTTAGAGACGTCCGAGGTCAAAACCCGCCACTGCCAACGTACTCGGACAATAATCTAAAATACGAGCATACTCCAATTAATCCCGGGGCACATGCCTACCGGCACATATAACAGTAAAAGCTCAATATCAGACAAGATCAAATACTTCATAATCTTTATATCAGACTGCTCAGATATATTTGGAATTTTAGAATCAAAACTAAAGTCAAGAAACTCGGACATAAATATTTGAACAACCATTCGAGGGGACTCTTGATACTCCATACAAGTATTCTAATTGGACATTAATCCCTAAAGGAAAAGGGATACTTAGATTACATAAGGACTTTGATACTTAAAGTATTAGGATCAACATGCACCAAAGAAACCTAAATCAATATAGACAATAACTTATATTAACAAGGATTCATAATCACATTCAGTTTATGTATATTTTCTCCCTATATATACTTTTTATATCTTGCATATCATTCATCTCATGCATACACCTTCTCATAAGCATTCTCTTTTCTATTCTTAAAAGTCTTTACTAACTTAAGCATCGGAGTATTTATGGGGACATCCCTACCCTCTGACCTTGTTGTTTTTGTGAACACGTGTGCAGGGTTCGAAGGAGTTCCTAACTCTAGTTATCACACACACATACATATTAAATAAAAATATGAGTTAAAAAGGGATTTTAAAAGAATTGAGTGAAACTCTCGATTACATTGAATTGTACGATACGTTTTTACAAAATTAATGATAGTGATAGACATTATAATTAAAAAAAAAGATAAAAAGAAATATAATAATTAAGTAATTTTAAAGTTTGAAATTAAACTACCAACTAGGAGAAAAGAAGAAAAATAAAATTCTCTTGCTATATTTTCAATTCGAGTTTCTTAGGTGAGTTCATTATAAGGGAGTCATGGTTTTTTTCACAAATTGATTTCATTTTTAAAGTTAAAAATTTTGATCACACACATATATAATCTTAATAAATAAATACTTCATGTTTAATATTCTAAAGGTGGTATTAAAATTTAAATTCACTAATTTTCTTATTCACATTTTAATTCAACCTATCAATAAAAATTGTATGAATCAGTTATAGGCCAAATGTATAGTTTCAACCTTAAACTTTAGATAATTAACCTTTCAAACTTTTCAACTTTTATTTTTATATTTAGAACATCTTAACTTTTATTTTTAACCTATTAAACCTCTAAATGTGTATTTTTCTTTACAATTCCTATCTAACTCATGTTGTTCCAAGCTGGAAAAGGGCGAGTGTTCAATTTCTATCAAGTGTGTAAATAATGATGATATGTATATAAATTAATAAGAAATAAATATGTTCCCTTCTCTGTAGGGGTTTAGGGTTCAGGCATGTGCTTCGTCTTGTCCCCATTTAGGGTTTTATCTTTTCTTTTCGATCACCATTCTCAGTTCCTTATTTATGTCTTATGTTCTCTCAATCTTTTACGTTTTCCTTCTCTTCCCTTACCACCCATTTGCTTCTTCTGTTTTCGTCCTCTATAAAAATAATTAAAATCATTTTTTATTTTCCATTATATAAACTAATCTTTTGTGTTATTTTTGGTTTTATAGTGCAGTTTTAATTGCAAAAATTCTTATCAATTTTTTCTTTCGGTCTACTTTTCTCGTGAAGGATTTATGAGTGCAATCCAATGAGTAGGCCAACAGGTTTGAGAGATGTGGAGGCAGAGCTGATTGAAATATCAGTCTTTAGGGCAGACACAACAAATATTACAGAGGAGGGATTTCTTATGGGTTCACTCTTATTAGATCGCCCTTTTAACAATTTTACCCTAATGGAATTACCTATCTTGGAATTGTCGTGGGCTCAGGAACCCACAAACAATTCATGTGTTAAATAAGCTTTTATTTCTTGAAGCTCCCACTCTTATTTTCTTAATGGAAACGAGAAAATATGTATTTGAGATGTGTGTTCTTTGAAAGCAAATTAGATTGGAAGGAATTGCGGTTGACTGTTTGAGAGATACTAGTTCTCGCAAAGGTGGTTTAGCTTTGATGTGGAAGCCATCTATTTAGGTTCAGTTGTTATCAAAATCTCTAAATCATATTGATATGTTTCTTAACAATTCAAGTTCTATGGCTCCTTAGCATTTTTCAGGGATTTATGGATGGCCCGAAGAAAATCTTAAATCGCTCTCTTGGGATTTAATTCATTCGCTCAGTCTTTCTCATTTGGGTGCCTAGATGTGTAGAGGGGATTTCAATAAAATTCTCTTATTTTTTGAAAAGAAAGGAGGGATTGGTAAGGATGCCAGGAAGATGATTGCATTTCAGGATGCCATGCGGAATGCTTCTATAGATGATATCGGGTTCAATGGGTATCCTTTTACATGGACTAATGGTGGAGCTTTGAGCTCTAATATTCAAGAGCGCTTGGACTATTTTGTTGCCAATAATTAATGGGTTTATTTGTTCCTTACTTACCAAGTCTTTCATCTTCTTCACTAAGCCTCTGATCACAACCCAATTCTCTTGCGTTGGGAAATTATCAAGAGAAGATAAAAGCGATCGAAATAGTTCAGTTTTGAGTCTATGTGGTTGTAGTATGATTCGTGTAGAGAAGTGGTGGAGGCAGTGTGGTCACATATAGTTGAGTTAAATCCTAATTTATGTGTCCTTACTAAAATCAAAGAGTGTCAAGCGATACTCCAAAGATGGGAACACGATCATTTTGGACACATAAAATTTGAGTTGGGTAAATTAAAAAATGAGCTAGCTTTATTGCAACAAAGAGATTAAAATCCTGATGTAATTTTTTGGCAAAAGGAGATTGAGGGTCAAATGGATATTCTCCTAAAATGGGAAGAAGTGATATGGCTTCAACGTTCTAGAGTGATGTGGTTAAGAGAAAGAGACAAGAACATAGGCTATTTCCATAAGAAAGCTGAGGGTAGACATCGACAAAATTTGATTTCCAAAATTGAAAATCCGAATGGTATCCTGGTTGAAGATGAAGAAAGGATTGCTCTTATTTTTCAAGACTACTTCCAGAATTTGTTTTCCAGCAATGGAGAATCTGATATGAATGAAGCAATTGAAGCTGTAGAAAAAACCTTAGATGATCATATAAGAGGAGTTTTACTTTAGCCTTTCACAAGAGAGGATATTTTTTCAGCTCTTTTCCAAATGCACCCAAATAAGGCCCTAGGGCCAGACGGTATGCCTGTCTTATTTTATCGAAAATTTTGGTCCTTTGTTAATCATGATGTTTCTGATTTTATTTTGAATATTTTAAATCATGGTTTTTCTCCTTCCTGCATCAATAATTCTTACATTGTCTTAATTCCAAAAATAAAGAACCTAAAAACACCCAAAGACTACAGACCCATTAGCCTATGTAATGTTGTGTTTAAGATTATGACAAAATCAATTGCCAATAGATTGAAAATTATTCTCCCCCATTTAATTTATGATTCCCAATCCTATTTTGTTCCTGGGAGACAGATTTTAGATAATGCTATTTTGGCTTTAGAAAATTTTCATTCTCTTAAGTTAAAAAATAAAGGGTCCAAGGGTTTCTTTGCTTTAAAGCTTGATATAAGCAAAACATACGATGGAGTTGAGTGGCACTTTCTTAAGAAAATTTTAATTCGTATGCAATTTCCTTCTAGTTGGGTGTCCCTAATTATGAATTGTGTCCTATTCTATTTTGATCAATGGTAATCCCTCTGCTCCTTTTTCACCTTCCAGAGGCCTTAAACAGGGCGATCCTTTATTCCCCTATCTATTCTTATTTTATGCAAAGGCATTATCAGGACTGCTTAGAAAAGTTGAAGCTAACAATTCTTTAAGTGGTTTTAAAATTTGTCGCAGGGCTTCATCAGTTAGTCATTTATTTTTTACAGATGATAGTATAATTGGGTGGGTGACATAAAAGCAGTGGGTGACATCCTCTCATGCTATAAGGTGGCTTCGGGGAAAAAAAATAATTTTGATAAGTCAAAGATGTCCTTCAGCCCCAATATTTCTTTTGAAGCCAAGAATGTATTCCTTCATATGCTGAATGTGAAATTTATAGACAAACACGCCAAATATTTGGTATTCCTTCAGCTATTACCCTATCTAAGAAGCAACTGTTTCAAAATGTAGTCGATAGAATCAGGAAAAAAATTATCAGGTTAGAAGGAGAAAACACTATCTATTGCTAGTAAAGAGACTTTAATTAAATTGGTTGCTCAATCAATCCCGGTTTATCTCATGAGTTGCTTCCAATTCCCTGAGACAATTTACAAGGAAATTAATTCGCTTTTGGATAATTTTTGGTGGGGTAAAAAAAAGAAGAAAGAAAGTTTCATTGGTGTTCTTGGAAAAAACTAATAAAATCCAAAGAAGAAAGAGGGTTGGGTTTTCCCTGAACCAAAACCCAACCTTCCTTCTTCTTTGTAAAAGGAAGACGATGTCGAATGGGACTTGCCGAAGATATGGTGAAGAGAATGAATCCTTAAGTCACGTGTTTAGAGATTTCAATTGGTGTTCTTTGTTTTGGTACATCAGCTTTCTTTGTATCTCAATCAGTGATTCCGATAGACAATCTTCAGTTCAGGATTGGGTTTGCTTTATGAGCAAAAATCTTCCATCAGAGGCATTATCAACATTTCTAACTTTGTTGTGGTTTATTTGGTTATTTGGTTTGCGAGAAATCGTCTAACTTTTGAAAATGAGAGAATGGAGATTTTAGACTGTCATCAAAGAGATATAAAATTTATGCTTGACTATGAGGAAGCCAATAAATGTCCACAGACCTCTCAACCAGTGTCTCGATCCATAGTGTGGTAACCTCTTGCCACCGAGAAGCTTAAAGTTAATACTGATGTAGTTGTGAAAGAAGGACAAGGGACAAGTTTTGGGGCGTGATCAGAGATTCTACTGGTAGTATTGTTGTTTTTAAATCTCTATTTCTTGAAGTAGTTCAATCTTCAGAAATTGCTGAAGCTTATGCAGGTCGTTTGAGCGTTCAATTGGCAATATCTCTGCATTTTCAAAACGTAATTCTTGAAGCAGATTGTCTACCTTTTATCCAGAAATTAAGGTCTAAGGAGAGGAATTTTTCAAATTTGAGTCTTTTAGTTCATGACATTATTTCTTATTCTGATTCTTTTATGTCTCTTAGTTTTAATTATGTTCCTAGAGAAGCTAATACTGTAGCCCATGTTCTAGCTCAGTTGGCTTTCTCCCCTCAATATCATGACAAAACCTGGGCTCACTCTTTTCCTATGGAAGTGATCCAGGATGCTATGTAGTCTTTCTTTCTTCAATGAAGGTTTATTTCTCAAAAAAAAAAAATGAGAGACTAAAAAGGTTAAACAAACTTCTGTGTCATTTATGCCATCTTCCTTAATTATTCCTTTTCTCCATACTCACCTTCATAACTCTCATGCCACCACAACATCGACCAAAATTCCATCTTCGTCTCCCAATCACCGTCTTACTAATATTTTTTTTTCAATTAAATTCCTTTTAAAGAATAAGAAACAAGAAATAATATATGAAAAAATTAGAAAAAAATTAATTAAGGTAGACATCCATCATAAAATAATCTCCTATTTCTATTAATCAAACCATACATGCCACAATTACTACTATTGTTATCTTGCATCTTTCTCTGCCTCCATGAAGTTCATTCATTATCATCACATCGCATGATTAAATATCAATTAGTTTAGGCATTTTATCAAATACTTAAAGTGCATAAAACAAATATATATTTTGTGACACCCCTACTAAATGATTTTTTTTTTAGTACTGAGATGCAGGAGTTGTTGACAACATAAAGACATATTAACTATTTTGGGCTTGTATATTCTAGTGATTTGAGTTCCAATTCTTCTTCTTTTTTCCCACTTCATATCTATTTTCTATTTTCTTTTAAATTCAGCATAAAAATTTACTTGATCTCTACAATTCTATATTTCTATTTCTTTTCTTGAGTTAGCATTATCATAGTAAATTTGTATTTGATTGTTTCATTATCAATAATTAAAGATAGAAGAGGAAGAAATAACAAAGGAAACAAGAAACAGATGAAGTCAAGGTAGTTGCAAAAGGGTAGCTCCAATTTAAAATGAAAAAAAAATGTTAAGAGGTAGGAATTACTAGGGCTGAGCATGGTCCGGTCCAATCTAGAGATTTGGAAACTTCGAATTGGATTGAAAATTGGGGATTTGAAAATATTAAGACTTGGTACTAGAACTAAAACTAAAAATCTTCGTCTTGTATTATTCCAAAATTTTAGTCCAATACAATTCGGAGATCGGATATTTCAATTCAGTACAGTTCAATCCATTATAAAACAGAGATTCTGAGAATTATATAATATACACTATTTTTTAAAATTTTTAAACATCCATAAAACATGAAATTTCATTAAATATGCTTGCAATAATTAAATATATACTTTAATATAATTTCATAACTCATTTCTAACAAACAAAGTTTAACATAACTAATAAAGCCAAATTTAAATATAGTTTTACACAACTAAAATTGAACATATCTTACATAAATCCAATTGCAAAAATAATATAGCCTATAGTAAGTCAATAATAGCCAACAATGAATGCCAAAATAACATGTAAATTGCTGCACAATGTATCTTAAAGCAGGAGGAGCAATTTGAAATTTAACATAGCAAACTAACAATAAAATTGTAGCATTTTGGATGCCAAAATCACAACAACAGATCTTGAACAAATATTATTTAGTTCATTTCTTGTTTGCTTGGAATTCAATGTATTTGATATTATTTAAATAATATCTGTAAAAGAATATTAGTTATTTCTTTTTCTTTGGACAAATATAGGTTAACTTTTTTATTTTATTATTTTTTAATAAAAAATTTTATTTTTCAATTATAATATTAGCATTATTTATTTAAAAGTAGTTAAATAATATTTATATTATTTATATGTTAAATTTATTTGTATAACGTATATATTATAAATATATAAATAAATAAATTTTGGTTCAATACAATTCAATACAGTTCGGTTCAATTCTCGATTCGAATATTTATAAATATCCAGAACCGTACCAAAAATTTTTTATCAGTACAATTCGGTTCGGATAAAATCAAAAAATTAATTGTTCAATCCGATTTCAGAGATTTTTGGTTCGATTATTCGATTCAATTTGGATATTTTAATCTCCATGCTCAGTCTTATGAATTACTGATTTAATCCGGGGTGATTTCAATATATATATTTTATAGAAAGGAGAGAGTAAGGGAGACACTAGTGCTAAAAAAAAAAAAAGTAAGGGAGATACATGGTAAGGCTTAATTGGTCCATATAAACACCTTTTATTTATGTCAGCATGTGTGTGGTATAGTGCTTACATCACTGATTTTTGTAGTAAAGTAGGTCTTAAATAAAAATTAAGATATTACATTAAAAATAATAAAAAGTGAGAGGTATAATGGATTAAATGACCAAAGTTTAGGGGTGAAATTGTGTATTTGACCATTAATTATAATATATGGTAAATATCAATGAAAATTTTTGACAAAGAATGAAAAAAAAAATATTTAAATGCTATAAAATTATGTTTTAGTTAAATTTATTATCAAGAAGAAATTTTATCTTTTCCTAAAAAAAAGAAATTATATATATATTTTTTGAGCTTGAAGAAATTATATCTTTTCATTCATTAGTAATGTGGTAAAAAGAAGGAGTCTTAAAATTATTATTTTTTATTTTAGTCTTAAAACTACAAAATATTTCTATTTTGATATTTTAAATTAATATTTTTATTTTTATTTTTATTTACTTTATCATTAATTTTCATGATAATTGCATAGATCCTGAAAATAATATCCAAAAATTAAAATTAAAAATGATATTTTCTAAATTATTATAGTTGTATCAACATTGAAAAATAAAATTAATTAAGTATTTTTAATTATTTTTAGATATAATTATACTTTCAAATAATTAGTAATCATATAAGTTTATATATATTGGGGTCAACGTGACAAATAGGTTAAACATTATTTCTTTTAACATTGTTTTTATATTAGGACTTGTTGACCTTAGATTTATTCAATCTCTAAAGTTTTGATTTTAACAAACAATTTGATTAGTCTAATGTGTTTATTCAAGTGTGTTTTAGGTTCAATTGATTGCATAGAATCAAAGTGAAGTGGTTCAACTCTTTAGTCTATCAAAATACCAAATATAAGATGCCACATAGTTCAAGATCAATTGGAATCATTCAAGACATCAAAATAGCTTAAAC
>CATIWM010331565.1:0-24164 GCA_949671775.1 Mallotus repandus | reverse complement strand
GAAAAAAAGAAAAGAAAAAGAGAAAAGAAGAAGAAGGGCCCATGACCATGGCCATGCCTTATATTAGAAAAGTACGAAATTGACAGGGGATTAAAATTAAAAAAAAAAAACTAATAAGCATTAAATAAAAAAAATTGAGCTAAAAAATGGTGTAAGCAATCATTATTGTTAACAGACAAAAAGCATCCACCTCCAGCCAGACAAGAACAGCAAAACTTAATTAATTAAACGAAAATTAACGGAATTCAAATTTAATAATAACAATAAATGAAAGAGAGAACATGAAGGAACCTGGTGAAAGGAGAGATTGTTGCCATATTGGCCGGCTAGTTCTTTAACGCGTTTGAGAGCGATATCAGAAGAGTTATCGAGATTATCAACAACGACGGTGGAGTAACCGCCTAACAAGAGCTGAAGCACAGTGTGACTTCCGATATAACCGGCACCGCCGGTCACAAGAATATGGCCGTTGCCACCGTTGCCGTTGGTCGTCGCGGTTGTCATGATCAAAATGATGAAGAGAAACGCACACGAAGAGAACAGAGAGAGAGAGCGAGGTTTTCCTTCTTTTTGGGTGTACAATGAATACGCGGTGCGGAAGTTATTGAGTTTTGGAGGGACTGATAAGGAACCAAACGTATATATTTATATTAATAAAAATAAATAAATAAATAAATAATTCACTGGAAATAGGCCGGGCTAGGAATATTAATGGAGTGCCACGTGGATGGGTTCGTCCGTTACAGATCGTTAGGAAGTGTAGAAGGATTGGAAAATTCGTTTTCAGATTCTTCTGTTCTGCTTTTTTCTTTTCTTTTTTTTTTGGGGGGTTGATTTTACTAAATTATCCTTGTGTTCTTGAGTGGAATTTGTGTACACTTGCAGCGTTTCTATTCGTTTCATCTCCAGAATTTTCGTTACGGATCTTGACCCTTTTTCATCGCTGTATTTTAATGTTGATTTTACCGTGCTAATATCTATTCATCTCCAAATCTATCGTACAAAAATATTATCGGATGATTTTCACTTAAATAATATTAGACACAGCCGTTGAATTAATTATTAAATTTTTTTTACCGTTTTTATAATTTTGTTCAAATTAAATCAGATTAATTAAAATTTAATAATTTTAGATACTAATAGTTTAAAAAAAAAAATTAAATTAACTCTTATAATGATACTAATTTTAACCAATAACCATCAAATATTAGGAGTTATGTTCATTTAAATAATATTTTAAAAATTTTAATATATATAATCGTATTAAATTAGTTATTAAAAATTTTTTACTTAATGCATTTTAAATATTAATAGTTTAAATAAAAAAAATATTAAATTTTATATAACATGTATATGTTAGTTTCTAATTTAAGAGATACTCAATATATGTTAACGTATACTCAATAATTAGAGACCTAATAAAAGGAATTAAATCTAAATTGTGTTTGAAATTGGTATCAAGCTCCTTTAAGGAAAGAGGATAGCTCATCTTATGGCAATTTGTTAAAAAAAAAATTTCCCTTATGTTTGGTAGGAAGAGTCGCTATGTAGGTTGCAAATTCAATTCCTACCATATATGAATACCTTAAAAAAATATATAAATATTTTTTCTTAATTTAAAATGAGATGATATCAGCAACTAATTTATAAGTTTTTTCTATAATTAATACTATGAGAGAAAATACATATAAAAAATTATATTTTTTTGAACAATAAATTTAGATGACTAAATTTTATGAATGAAATTTGAATATATCAAACTCTATTCTCAGATAAATATACTAATTTTATCATCCGTAAAAAAAATATTGTATTGTATATTTGTCTTTGCAGGTTTTGAATGAAAACAGAAAACTTTATCACATAAAAAGCATGGATTTCACTTTATTTATTCTTATATAGAATTTATTCCATCGTGTATAAATATATTCATACGTGTCTGTGACCAAAAATAATCTTATCCTCTCATCCACTTTTTTATGTGGAAATGTTGTGCACGAAACTTCAAATCATTTCATTTCAACAATACTTCAAATCAATTTTTTTTGCATAGATTCTACTGTAGAGAATACTCTGGATCCCCCAATTATATAATGCTTCCTCTACTTTTCTTCACAAACTTTTTTTTTCTTAAAAGATGGCTTTTCAATAGCATAGTAAGTAGTAGGTAAAATATGCTCCATATGAATAGCCTAATGGCATATTTCCGATCCAACATTCAACAGATCAATAGTTGGATCTTTAATTCTTTCTTTTATATTATATGAATTTTTAATTAATAGGTATTTTTTTTATATTTATATTCCTATTTTTGTGTGTTTGTATTATCTAGTCATTTTTTCATATTTATATCCTCTTCTTTTGTATTTTCGATCTATAGTTAAAAGATCAATAGTTGGATTTTTAATCTCTTCTCCATGCTTAAAAAATATATATGGACTCCATATATTTAGCTTGGTACCTAAAAAATAAATATAGCCTTAGTATAATAATTGATTTGTTAGATGGCTTTTCAATAGCAATCAGTACTTAAAACATACCCCACATATTTAGCTAGATACTAATAAAACAAATATAGCCTTAATATTAATTGATACTTGTTTGAAAAAACATCTCAATCATTTAATTATATTGATAAAACATTAATTGAAATTATTGAAGGATATTAATTCCAACCCTATCGAGTTTTTAATAGGAAAAAAATAAAAAATTTAAGGGTAAAAAGTTCGCTCCTTTAAACTTCTCAAATGAAATGTTTATATTTTTTATCACTTGAATTATTTGTGAGAGACAGTGATAGAATTTGAACTCCCACCCCTTCAATATAGTCACTGAGCTGAGGTGTTCCTTGCATTCTGTTTTATTCCTTTAGCAAGTTCATGGATTCCAAGGAACTGCATAAATTATTAAGAGAATCGCAATTTATGTTTGTTTATCTCAATCACATGATGCAGAAGATTGCATGCTACTCTTTTATTAATCTCATCTTTATACTAAGCTTTTCCTACACCACTCAGCTTTCATCTTTTAAAAGTTGTCATCCCTTTTCATACAAAAAGTTAAACTTAAACACCAAGAGATAAAAGTTAAAGTATATTAAAAGCACCTTACAAGTGTGAAGAAAGTAAAGCGTCAACAAGAAACAGGCAAATTTTACACCGCCTCGTCCACCGCCCATATCCTTTTTCTATCGTATCAGCTCCCACAATTCAAGCTAACATAAATAAAACCATTAGACCTAATGTATTGGGTCAACTGCCTATTACATGTTCTACTTGGACTAATAGCAAAGCTAATTTGTTGAACTACTGAGAGTAGTTGACCGACTAAGAACGCAAGATTGATTCATCAAAGAATCTGTGCGTGCCACCTGTTCTTAAATTCCTTGCACCCCCAACTGCTAGTCATGGAATAATCTGCTTACAAGTGTAATAGGACACAGCAATTGAATAGAATAAAAAAAATTGTGGATAGATGCCTCCAAAAAGAAAAAAATTGACAAAGCAGAAGATTCGCATAATCTTTTCAAAAGGGAGTCCTTTTTTAAAAAAAAAAATTTATTGTTAATCATAGCTAAACATTCCTGACTTTGTTAGTGATTATGACAGGATTCTCACATCAATATGCAGAAATCATCACAATTTCTTATGTACAATAATCTTGGAATGGGAGTGATTGTAGTAGTGCTTCTCTATTTGTACAAATAATTCGACCTCTCAAAACTTACAAATGCAGCGATGGATTTCATGATTTGGAACCGAGAGAAATGGCACCTCTAGCCGATGCTCAAATGGGCTGTTAAAACAAATTGAAGCTCTGGTACATCTGACCATTTCTGCTCATCCATCTTTAAATTTGGATGCTTGAAATGAACATTCATAGAGGCATTTGGTTTCCACTTTCAGCTGAACCAGCGAACAAGATTTTCCAAAGCAGAAAGTTTCAGACACAGCGTGAGGTTTATCACGTCAAACTTGCAGAGTGGAAGTTGTTAGTCAAACAGATAGCTAGTAACATGCCTAAAAACTCTCTGTAGGAATAGGTTGTGAACTGAGAAGTCTCTCAGCCTCATCATTTGCTTCAGCTTGTAGCCGCCATCTCTGCATTAAAGGAGATAAAAAAAAAAAAAGTTAAAACAACTAGAAATCCATAGGAAAATGCTATGCGTGATACATGACTTTCAAAAGAAACATCTACAAAGAAAATTCAGAACAAACCAACTTCAAAACTATATGAAAAAAATGCCCAAACTCCATCTGAATTTCAACTGTTGGAGTAGGTGGTATCCAATGTCTTTCTCCTTAATCCAGTTGTTAAAATCTTGTGTCAAGATTCTAATCAAGCATACAAAACTTCTAATTTCACCATTTTCATTCTAAGCAAACTATATATATATATATATATATATATAGAGAGAGAGAGAGAGAGAGAGAGATAAATCAAGAGGTATACCTCTTCAAGATTTTCCAGCTCCATGATTTGCTGTATCTGCTCAGCGATGGCTTCCTACAAACAGGAATCACAAAAATTAAACAGCTTTATTTAATTATGTATCAAGGATAGGAATGAAAAAGGAAGGTAAACAAGTATCACGCACTGCATTGCCCACTGCTTCAGCAGCAAGAACGTCAGAGTCCATTTCCACCTCAATCTCAATCATTGAAGAAATCTGAAAATCAATGGCGCTGTGTTACTTAAAAGCAAAAACTGAACATGTAATAGCACATCTTTTTTGGAATGAGGATAAGGTGGAGAGACAATAATCATATTTTAATTCTGATAGCATTAGACGTACTCTTGCATAGCTGTCAATGAGTTCAATCCGTCCCTTGAGAGAATTTTCTAAACATTCTCGGACCTTTTTGACTCTAGTTCTCCGAGCACTAGAGAAACATCATGCATGTTTAAGACTAGTCAACTTCAAAGAAATGAATAGACCCAAAAAATCAAATTTCAATAAAAAAAAAGGTGCAAACTAAGAGAGGCCACTGGTAAGGTTGAGAAATTTTCACCGATAAGAGGGTTCTCCTACAGCAAAAATTTTGTTCTCTAGTTGGCACATCCGAGCCAACATCCAAACCTGCAGAGGCAAAAAAATCAATTTCCTACACAGAAACTTGAGGGCTACATTAAATTATGCACCAAGAAAGGGTATAACATGTGAACTAGCGTATTGCTTGTGTGAACATTGTTCAACTTCAATTTTTATCCCAAATTTCGATTAAAAATTTAAACTAGAAAATTTTATGTTCAGACATGCAAAGGTTTATAAATTCTTGGACTTGTGGCTCAATCAGACAGTACAGAGCTTAAGTTGACAGATTATAATCATATCTTCCAAATAACAAGTGACACAGCTTAAAAAACTGTCCAGACTCCGAAGGATGTGAAAAAATATCACAGTCACAAGATGTAGGAGGATACCTCTTTTTCAGCAGATTCTTTTAGGTCCTTGATACGAGACTGAAGTATATCATATTGAGATAAAAGCTGCTGCTTGATGGCAACTGCATCCACTGATTTCTGAGGAAGCTGAAATCATCAAAGAATTGAATGTTTATTATGAGTTTCAGTGACAAGCCCTTCATGAGTAGACATAATTGCAGAACTAAGTCAATCATACAAGCTGTTCAATCTAAGAAAAACTTCCTTGAATTCATAATAGCACAGAGGTAGAAGCCTCACAATGCAGCAAAACATTCAAACTGGCTGCTTAGAATGCTCCATAACTTCAGCCAAACAAAGATTTGGAGCAGACTACCTTTAGGTTACAAGGGAAGACAAGAAGCCGCACAACATTTGAATTGGGAGGAGTCACTATTCTTTAGGGTTCAAATATATTAATCTTGCCAAGAACTGCATACTCCTAAAAATTGAAGAAAAATAAAACAGAAAGAGAATTGCCTTTCGTACCAATGAAAGATTAAAATGACCACAAAACTGGCCACTTCCAAATTCAAACAAAGTGTTGAGGGCACAGCAAAACAAAGAAAAATAAACAGCTGGTGTATTTAGTCATGTAAAGTTTGAATGGTTGGAACTAATGACAGTGTTAAATAAGCACATTGAAATCTAAATGACAGAAAGAAAAAACACAAGAAAGAACTATCAGTGAAAAACTTGTTTCAAGACAACCAAATATAGTAGCTCACCTGATTCAACTGTGGGAGAACCAATGAATTTAGTGTTGCTCCTATACTAAGAGATGCAACAGCAGCAACTGAAAGGAACTGAGGCAGGCTGGGATCAATGATTCCAGATGCAGCATCTCCACTAGCCAGAACAGCAAGAAGTGGAATAAGGATGGAAGGGTTACGTAAGGATAAATTTCCATCTTTTGCAGGGGCTCTTAATAATGGTGATTCCCGACCATTTTCATGGTTTGTCAGGCACATAGGTTCTCCAGGATATGTGTTGGGTGCCTTTGGGCTAAATTTAAAGGGCCCCACACTTCTGTACAAATTTGATGGAGCTGCTGAAGCAATGGTCACTCTTTGACCTTCTTGAGCTGGGAGATCAACCGTTTCAGTAGCAAACCTGTGCGTGCGTGCTGTACCGGAAGGGGTCTGTACCTGAAAAGTAGAAAAAGCATAGAAAATCTTAGTATGAGGTTAACATACTGAATTAAAATATTCACCACACTGTTAGAAGAGGCAAATTTTGAATGATGATGTGATTCCTTAAAGAACTAGAATTAACTAATATGACTTACATTAGAAGATCAGATTTAACCATTATTTTTAAAGCAAGAAGAAACCTGAAAAAGAAAAAGTAAAACAAGCGAACAGGCATTGGACATTACCACAATGGAATGGACAGCTGCAGGAATGCTTCGCTTCATGAGTTGAAGAAATCTTAACCCCCTTTCCCATGCTGGAAGATCCTTACTGCGTTCGGCAGGAGGAGTTCCTTTAGAAAAAGTGAATATCCCAGGATCAACATCGTACACAAATAGGTCATAGATGACTTGCACACTAAAATATTTTCAAAAGGCAACATGTCTTTTAAAGATAGAGAGTTTTTAATTGGATATGTTGCCATCAGCTATGCAATTTAAACCATTACATTACATAATGCAGATACACTACAACGATATGAAAACCAAAAATGGGAATAAAAACTTACCTGATTTCCTCGGAGTTTATACTAATTACATCCCCAGAAACAAGCTCATACTGGTAACGACACTTGAAACAAGAGGCAGTCTACAGCAGAAAAATATATAAAATTTTCAATTCCTGCTTCTTTTACAAGCGTGAAAACAGAACCATCATCAACAAGTCCTTTGCATACATAGATATATTACCTGAATACCATGCTGAGGTTGTGCAACAGCAACAGCTATCATACAAGTTGGGCACCTCACAACCTTCCCAAAAGGAACCTAAAAAAAAAGTAATTAATATAGATAAATGAAACAAAGCAAAAGTACCCAATTAATTGATTATTTATATATATGTGTGTGTGTGTATTACCTCTTCACCAGGAGAAACACCAACACGACAAATATAATCAATGATCTTAAGCGCATCAGAGACCTTCAACGACGAAGCAAGACCTTGAACCAACACAGTATAAACACTCACATCCGGTCTCGACCACTTCCATCTCTCAACAACCGGGCCATTAACTTCAGCAACACCAGAATCGAAGAAGCTAGAACGCATGGAGTAGAAAACAGACAAAGCGAGGTCAGCATTGTTGCGATTAAGCGCGGCGGTTATGATAGCGCAACAATCGGGAACAGAAACTAAACCGGTAGAAGAACCGGAGACTTCGGCGATAAACTGGAGAGCTTCGTCGGCGTCTTTAGCAGCAGAGACTTTAGAGAGCGAGTCTTCGTCGTTAAAAATGAGGAAGTCATGAGGGAGTGAGGCGTCGTCGCTGAGGGAAGTTCGTGGAGCGAAGGAGGACGGCGAAGAGGAAGAGAAGAAGAGTGGAGTGTTGAAGAAGAGAGGAGCGGAGAAAAGAGTGAAGTGTGATTTAGGGAAGAGTTGAGGAGGTGGAATGCGAGAGAGTAAAGGAGAGGCTGATAAGGTTAGAGTCATAGTTTGTTTGTTTGTTTTGCAGGTGGATAGGTTCAGAGTGGTGATGGCGAGGAGGTGAGAGTGGTGGTCATGGTTTGGTTGTTTTGTGGCGTTTGAAGGAGTAGAGGAAGAGGATGTAGAGATTAGGAACGAGAGGTTGTTAACAGGACAGGCGGGGAATGTCCATATAAGGGTGAAAAAAACATTTAGCTTGGAGCTGCGGGGAATCGAACCCCGTGCCTCTCGCATGCGAAGCGAGCGCTCTACCATATGAGCTACAACCCCTGTGACAAGCAGCGCTTCCCATATTTAAATTCAGCTAATACCATCTCCCAGAAATCCACAATCCAAACAGAAGAAATAAATGGGAGCGTGGGAAACTACATTTGAATAATTGGTTTTTGAAATTCGACTTTGTGTTAAATGCATCATAACTGTTACTTGGCAGGATAGAAAAATTAGATGAGAAAAACGAGAGTTTTGATATTCTATTTGATAATCGTTATCCCAAAAACTATATTCTACTTGTACCACATCACAGCCGATTGCCACTATTTGCCAGTACATAACACTTTGATATAGGTGAATATAAGCAGAAACAATAAAAATAAAAATTCAAATCCTTGTAACTTAACCCCAAGCAAAGAGACAAGTGTAACTACGTTGCATTTTCTACAAACCATAACCATATATGTGCACAGCTTTGGCATTGAGAATCACAAGAATAAAAAAAAAAAACAAACAAACAAACAAAGAACATTCATCAATTGTTGAAAAGCATAAACATTCAATATTCTTTAATGATGATATACAAGGCCGCCAAAAAGCACCAATATGAAAGTTGTGGTTCGATGTAACCATAGAAAACAAGAAAATTTAACCCAAAAAAAAAAACTAGGTTTCACATTTGGCAAACTCAGCTACCCCAAAATCAAGAAGACTTAACGCTTTTGAACTTCCAACACTTACGCCTTACAACCAAGAGTTAAAAACAATGCATTAGTTGCCAAATCGGCCTCTTGCCCATGGGACCCTTGGCCGAAAACCATTGCCATTATGCTGTACAGCATTTTTCCGCCTTGACAAGACCTTCATCCTCTCCTCCTTCATGTCAGCGAACCGCGAATCCAGTGTTTGAGGCCTCGGCTTTGCACCTCCATCTCCTTGGTGCTGCTGCTGCTGGTGCTGTTGCTGATGCTGTTGTGTTGACTGCTCAGCAAAATAAACCAGGTTAATATCATCTTGCTTCTTTAACAGCAAACCAAAAAAATTAAAGGGCAGCCACTTTGCTGTTGCTTCCACACAAGCTAGTAAATCAATCACCAGTAACAGGATTTCAAGTACAGTTTAATCCTCTTTTATTAGAAGAAATTAGATAAGTCTATTGAAGATCAAAGCAACTTAACAAAAACAATCGCACGTAACTTTCAACCACAACATCTAAACAATGCCTGGGCAGAAGAGAGACTACAAACTAATAGATGGAAGAATACCTTTGCAGCAAATCCGCCATTTGCAGCCCTCCTCTGAACCATAAAAGCTCCAGTCCTGCATCCAAAAATTGACCAAAATGACCCTCACTCGAAGAAACCCTACCAAGCAACTGATGCCCATATGAAAAGACAGCCTCCAAACTTGCTAGCACCATGATCAGTGTCGTAAAAGCAACATGTATAAAATTTGCCTTGATTCAGATCAGAAGGCCTTACCGTGCTTATTGAAATTATATCCAAATAAGAGAAGCAAATAAAGACAAACAATTTTAGGACACAAATCGTTTGAAAAAAGTGAAGACCCAATTCTCTTTGATTTTCGTTACTTTTAATTTCATGAAAAGATTCTAAATTACAGAAGATTATCTGGACTTCAAGTCTTGAACTTGGGATGCTTTGCCACCACAAAAACAGAGTGGACCACCATGCAGCAGCATAACTCAGGAACAACTACAGGAACTAAGGATTGTAACCAACATTAGCTTGATAAACAGAAGACTTCAACTTCCAAATCAGTGCTGCAAGAATAGTACTATAACAACCCACAGAAGCCATGAAAACTTTGCAGAAGACATGTATGGTTCCCCATCCAAATGTTGTGCTAAATGAATTTTCCCAGAAGCACAACTTCTAGGCATGCACTCGTCAAAATTCTTCCCATTTAATCAACTGAAACATATAAATTTTGAAGCATAAAGATTCCATTTTGCAAGACAAAAGCTGTCTGTTTCTATAACCATTATGTCAACTCAAATGCCGCCGCCACCGCCACCACCAATGAAATGATAACCTGGTCATTTAGTAGGCAAGTGTAGGAACAAAAAAAAGCAAGATGGAGATGGATGACATGACAGACCTTTACACCAAGTTAACCAAAACATCATTCAAAGTACCATATTCCAGAAGTCTATTCATCTCTACATACCCCACCCAATTGTCAATCTCACTAATCCATGGAAATTGACAAAATTCTATAACAATCAAAAGGGACAACAGAGGAGGTATGAACCTAAATGCTCAAGGAAAAAGTGGCAGTTCTCACCAGAGAGTATCAAAATAGGACAATCATATGAAAAACCACCATAAGTGATGATAACATGATTTATACCCTTCATCGCAGTAAAGAAAAATGATAACCACGAAATAAAGATAAAGGATGTGGCTGAAAAGGTAACCATATACTACCCACTTAACACTATTGTTAGACAAGAAAATATCAATTCCTATCTAACAATAAGAAACACAATTTTTAGGTTCTCAAATCCCTAAGGGATAGATCTATTGGCATAACACCAGGGCAGTATCACTTCAACAGATCAAACATCTAAAATATTTTCACAGCCTTCAGCCTTTACTGTCCTTTTAGTGTAAAAGACTTTCAGCACATTTCATAAACCTTCAAATGGAATTACCCCCAGTCATAGAATCCACTACTTGTATAGCCTACTCAAATGACACGATATCCACTTCCAAAAAACTGTGCCCATTAACCATATCCATTAGAACCATTCAACACTCATCCTAATTGACAAAGATCAACACCAGATATGTGCACATCACTGTGTAGGCATTTTACTCTGAATAGCCCGTGCAGTGGCCAACAATAACAACACTCCAAAACTTGTCACTTGTCAATTAATCATCTATGCAAATCCCAGAACACTATGGAGGTTACAATAATATTAACCAGAAGACCGCATGATGGCCATCAAAGTTACCTGCAAGAAATCAGTTATGGCATTTAGATGGGCAACTCCCGTTGCCATTGCTTTACCCAACTGTTCAAAAGTCATAATACAATATAAAAGAAAAAAGTTGAATTTCAAAGCACAATACCTTGCTTTGCCTGAGTTAGCCACAACATTACGATCAAAAGGCCTACTGCGAAGTGGAGCAAATGCAGCCTTCCGTGCAACCTCAGTTGTTAATGGAAATTGGTTTCCCTGGAAACTTGACCTTCTTTGAGCTAAAGCTCCCTGATCATCGAAATACCAATAAAATGAGGAGATAACAAAGTCTGTGAAGCAATATTAGCACAGATTAGCAGCAGCAATAGCTCCATACCTGCCGAACGAAGGGTCTTGAGTCCATATAACGTCGCACCTTCATAGCTTTCTCTTGCGTGGCATTATTAAAAACTTTTTGACTTTTATTCTGTAAAAGTTAGGCATTCAAAAACATCAGTCAATCGTAGAAAACATAGAAAAAAGATGAAAGCATGTTCTTATAGAAAAGTTCCATACTGGAGCTCTTTGCTGCTTCTTGGATTGAGTTGTATTTTTAGACAATTTGATAATGTCATCTAAATGAAAATAAAAAAAATATCCATGAGAAACCAATTCATGAACTGAAAAAAAACAAGTTCAACTCATTAATGTGAGATAAAGCATACCTAATGGCATGTCCAACTTCTTTTCTGTATTAGCAATTTCTTCACGTGTGAGTGGTTTAGTCGCCATCTACGGAAGTAAGGACACACAGTAAGTATTGGAGGTAAATAAGCAGAAAACACACAAAAAAAGCAGTGTTTTGAGAGTTGAGACCTTAGCAGTAGCAAGGTCCAACAAACACAAAGAAAGTACTTAAATTTCTTTTCAAAAAGAAGAACAACTAAATGCAAACATGAGAAACACTGCAGCACACTATTACAAACAAAAGCTGACCAGCTCCAATCCAACAAGAGTAACCAAAATCCAAACCTGCAACTACTAAACCAACCAAAGCCAATGATTTCCAAATTAAAAACTCAAAATTTGCAAAGCCTAATATTTGATTAGGCAGCAATTACTATAATAACTAAGAAATTTTAAAGATCAAAACACATTACAGAAAGACAACCCCCAGCGTAGAATCCACATGATTTGAATTTTATTGCTTGAAAAACCCTTTAAAACAAAATCTAGCTCAATCGAGAAAAAATCCTAATAACTTTAGCATATTTGTCGATCAAACATAAACATTAGCACTTCTAAACCATAATTAACTCAAAATTCACAAGCAAAAGCGACCAGAACAACAGCAGAGATTATCGATAAACGCATAGTAAAAAAAAAAAGCGAACTTACAGATTTTAACGAGATTTGATTGTCTATGGAAAAGAATTTGTGTTAGGGTTTTGAAAACTCTGATTCGGAAGATTGGCGACGACAGGAGAGAAAAGGCGACGATAATGTAGCAGAGAGAACAAAAAAAAGGGACGCAGATGGTAATTTAATTTGTACAGGATATAAATATATATATATATATAGAGAGAGAGAGAGAGAGCTATGCCTAAGCTCAGCGGATTTGAACTACTATAGTTTTCATAATAAATATATTGTCTTAATTAAGATTTCAGTTCCGCATGGAAAAAAATAATGGATTTTGGACCTTTTGGTGGATGAGTAGGCAGTGGCTATTTTCACTTGTGCCACGGTCCGTTATAAGCATATTAAATTAATTATTAAAATATATAATTATTTTTAAAAAATTATCAAATTTTATCAATTTCAAATATTGATAATTTTAAAAAAAATTTAATTTATGGAACATCTTGTTGTAATTTTATTTTCTTTATTTTTATAATGATTGAATAAATTTATTTTTATAAATTTAATAATTATTGTTTTATTATCAATAAACTTTATTTTTTAAAAAATAAAATTATTCTAGGATTTTGAATAATTGTATTTTTACCAAGTAGTGAACATAATTTGTATTTGTTTTGCTTACAAAAAGATTGAATTAAGAAAACTTTTCATGTATAAAGTAATTTTTCTTTTATGAATTAAGAGAAATTTTTTCCTACAAATAAAAAAAAAAACTTCCTTCCCATGAGGGAAAACTTTTTTATCTTTAAAGGGAAAGTAAGAAAAAGCTTTAAGAGGTAATAGGAAAAAGTTAATCACCCTTTGTATAAAGAGAAATTTTTACAAGAAAAAGTTATTCAATTACGAGGATTGTATTTACAGCTCGTAAAAATATAAAAAAATAAATAAAAAATATTATTTTTCATTTTACAACATTCAATAATTAATCTCATAATTCAAAATACATGTGACATTATTATCCATAAAAAAATTAATCTAATAACTAAGATATTACAATTCTATCTATATTTATCGATTCAAATGATAAAAAAGTTTAATTTTTAAAAAATAAGATCTTGAATTTGAAACTTATATAAAAAAAAAATAGATATTAAAAAAATTTTATCTCGTGAGCTCATCTAACTTTAACTCTAACTATAAATTAGTTAAAACTATTATAACTACTGGATACCAAAAGTATTAAATATAAAAAAAAAAATCATATTTCTTGTATTTCAATGAATTTTCCAATGTTATCTAAAAAGAAAAATCAATCTATCAATAGAAAAGTTAATTCTTTATCAATGAAAAGTTTATAAATTCAAAAGTTTTTGTTAAACTTCACTAAATGGTCAAATTTCTTATGGACATTAGACAGGTCTCTGATAAAAAGACCTGTCATTCCCCATAAAAAAAGAAAAGTATGGTTAGCATTTTTTAAGTAATATAATTACTTCAAGAATGAATCCAATCCATCATCGACTCCAAGAAGAAACAACAATACAAAGGTGAATTTGATTTTATATGATTGGAGTTCATGACAAAAAAAAAAGAGGTGAATAGATTATCGCTGAAAATTTTAATGATGCCAGTTTTATGTGGCGAAAATAATATAGTCACCTCAACATAGACAATTTTATTCTAATGATTTATGATTCTTCCTCATATGTAGGACCTAAATTCCTGAAGAAAATGTAAAAGCAAATGTAGCTTCATCAATTGACACCATAGACCCACTTCTCAGAGTTGCTTATGTAGTTGACCAATTCCTCTGGTTTGAACCAAAGGTTAATCTCATCCTTAGCAGTTTCTGGGCCATCACTTCCATGAATGATATTTCTGCAGGGCAAAAAAAAAAAAGAACTCAGCTTTATGAAAGTTCTTTATAATAGTTGTGTAATAATAGCACACACAAAGAGCATTTGCAGAGCCATGGCCCAGTTACAGTTATCACATAAGGCCAGCTTCTGAGAGTCAACATGTAAAGGGCAAGAGACAGAACAAAAACAAGCAAGCATAATGATTGTGAAATAATTCAAATCAGTACCTTCCTACAAGGACTGCAAGGTCACCTCTGATAGTTCCAGGTTCTGATTTCTGGGGATCTGTTGCTCCAATGAGTTTTCGGCCGTATTTAATCACTCCCTCTCCTTCCCAGACCTACATGAGTTTGATCAGTTTGTGAAACTCAGAATTAGATGTCACACATTAAGAGGAGATTTCGGGGTTTCCATACCATGGCAATAACAGGACCTGAGCTAAGGAATTCACAGAGGCCATTGAAGAAGGGTCTTTCCTTGAGATCATGATAATGCTTTTGAGCAAATTCCTTTGAAGGAACCACAATCTTAATTCCTACAAGCTTGAACCCTTTACGCTCAAAACGAGCAATGATTTCTGCAATCTGAAAGAAAAGATGAAATAAGATCAGATGCTCCAGACAACAGTCCTTCCATACAAGAAAAGACAAATATGAATAAAAGAAAATATTAGATTGTTAGTATAGTTTATCAACTCCAGTTGAGATAGAGAACACAGAATTCTTAAGGTAAAGGCATATTGGATAATAAGTACAAGTAAAACACTTGTCTTACCAGTCCTCTCTGCACTCCGTCAGGCTTGATTGCAATGAAAGTGCGCTCCATCTGAATAAAGAACCAATGATACACTATATATTTTCAAATTCCAACAAAATGACAAGAGAAGAAAGGAAGGAAACAACAGGGAGGTGATTTTAATAGATACAAAATCAAATGTTGATTAGAGTACCTCTGCAGCATGTGCTTCCTGGTCCTGGAGCATGTAAACTACAAAAGTCATGAATACAAAGAAAATCAAAATTTAAGATTAGGGTGTTCAGAACTTTATACACAAAAGAAAAAAGAGAAAAAAATCAGTCATGATATCATACAGCCAAAAGAATTGATAGACACATGCTATCAGACAGTTTTTTCTCCCTCCAATTGTCATTCTACTCCACAGATTCAGACACAGTTACTTGTAAACCTGAACTTGGAACATAAGTCTCTATGTTGCTTGGAACAATCTTTGAAATAAGCGTAAGTTTACGGAATAAGTATTATGATGGATCAAGAAGTCTCACAGGGAACAAGGGATGGATATGTTTTCCTAAGGGAGAAGAAAGCAAAAACCAAAAAAAAAAAAGGTTATCATCATGCATTTTGACAAGTGGAGAAGAATTATGATCACCAACAATTTTTCAGCATAGGGGCAATGCATAGGAGAAAGGTTGGGAAGCAATCAAGTCCAAAATCCATCCCGTACCAATGAATATGTCACCTGTTATCATGCTTAAGCATTGTGTGATCTTGTACAAGAGGTCCAGGAAGCCACAATGCCAAAAACTAGAGCAAAGGACAAGGCTCCTCTTCACTTTCCATTCAGACAAATCTTCATTTCTCTCATTGCTCGGATATTTCAAATTTAATCAAGATTTTATCTCTCTACATTTGACACGACAAGACAGATAGAAAATATATGCGCATTGTTTATATAAATTATGAACTCACCAATAGAAGCACACAAGTCAAAATAAAAGCAGACAAGGAACTTTTATTCTTATAAATATTAATCAAAACCTGCAGCAGGAATTGCGAGAGCTCCAGAAATCCATTGTGCAGAAGCAGTTGAAGAACCAGTCCTCCCAAAAGCTGAAGCTATAAAGGGCGCCTTTCCACTTAAGGAAACTGCTGCCGCAGCAGCTGCAGCTCGTCCTTCTACACACAACAACACAAGACTAATTAGCACAGAAAAAACTCATTAAAGTATAAATCCTGACTCAAGAATCTGAAAATTCAGGTGAAAGATTAAAAAGAAACAAAACCCACAAGTAAAGATTGATCATTTCACAAAAAGAGGAAAACCCCATTATTAAAGATTCATCATTTGACATCAATACCAAAATCCATCAAAGACAATCAATAAAGATTGAAAATTTAACAGATTGAAAGAAATGGAAAAGAAGTATCATTACCAGAGTAGAAACGGGAAGAGGTCTTAGAAGCAGAACGAAGAGACCTGGCAGCTCTAGAAGCAGATCTGATGATTTGGGAGCTCATTTTTAATGAAGATGAAGAAGGTTTAAGGTCTGGAAGTGGAGAGAAAAATGAAGGAGCAAGCAGAAGCAGAATGGCTGATAAGAGACAATGAAAGCCAAAGTCTGTAACTTTTATAGGTGTTTTTGTTACCGTGTTTGTTTTTGCGCTGTTGTCTTGTCAAACTAACCTACCCAAAAATATGTAATGATATGAGAATATCAGATGGGATGAGATGATCTGTCAAATCTAACTAACGGCCTTGTATTTTTTTCTAAAAAAATAAATTAATCTAACTTTTTAATTAAGATTATTTAATTCCAACTTTGTAATCTAAAATTTAATTGCACTCCTTTAGTTTAAAAATAATTTTAAAAAATCTATCAAAAAATATAAAAATAAAAAAATATCAAAAATTAAGTAGACCGGTGATATAATTCTACATTAGCATATCAAATGTTTGATACTTATCTTTCTTTTTGGGTTCAAAAAGATTAGTAAAATAAAAAATATGATGAATTTAGAAAAAAATTGACAAATAATTTCATCAATGTGGTTGATACATTATTTAAAGTATTATATATTTTTAATTATTTTCAAACAAAATATTTTTTAAATTTATTTGTCAATATCAAAATTTATTATGAGTTCAATAATGATTAACATTCCAAAAGTTAATAATGGCACGACGATTTCTCCGTTAAAACAAAGAAAAGTACTACAAATGATTAATGTCCCAGCTTTCATTCTTCATAAATAAAAAAATTCCAATAATTAAGTTATAATAAAGCAACTACTTTTTGTTTTTTTTATAATGAGAGAAATTGCAATTATCGTTGGATGTCACGCTTAAACTAATTACATTGAAAAGGTAAACTTTTATCAATTTTTGACACAATCCTAATAAACATGTGAATAACAATTTAAACTATTTAAACCGTTCGGTATCAAAAATCCATTAAATTCTAGCTAATCTGTGCTAATTAATAATATTGCCTTACTTTACTAGAGTTTGCAAGTAATTATTTTAGTCCCTAGGAACAATTGAACAATTTTTAATAGAGAAGGATGCTTCGTTTGTTCCTTCTGTCAAGGGAGAGTATATATGGCAACTTCCTCTTGGCTGATACTCAAAAGTACAGTCAATGGGACCAGTGGTACTTATTCCTTGCCCTTACTAGAACCATCTTCCCTGTAAAGAGATATGGCATCACTTCACAATTATAGTCATAGATGCATTAACTGCTGACAGAGTCCTCCCTAGAGCAAGGATTTTGAGACCTTCTAAACACATTATTAAAGCTTGAAACGCCAAAAAGCAAGACTGCTGTGTTTCACATGGTAATGCAATACAAGCTTGAGATGAACTCTCACTTCTTGAATCTTGTTAGCATTGTCCTAATCTTCTTGGTTAAGTCATAGATATGGAAAGCAACAAAATTTTGCTCTGTAAGAATGTTCACCATTCAGCAGCACATAAAAGTTCACATGTACAACAAAATACAAGAATGGTGAGTGCAGTAATTCAATTTTCCAAATGTATATAATTCTGTAACATAATGACTGGTACAACATCAATATTTGCTCTTTTATTTTGTTATTTCTATGTACAAAGACATAATGAATAAGTTAGTTGCATCATGTTCCAATCTAATCTAATATTTGACTGATCTAAGGTTAAAAACTAAATTTTGGCTAATGTACAGCTTACGGGTGAAAGCATGAAAATGATTTAGATTTCACTTGAGCCATTCGTAGCTTTCATATCAGAATCAGACTTGCACTCGGCTTGTAATGCTGTTAACCATGAGTCCACCTGAGAGAAGGAATAAAAAAAAGTTGATTTAGGATTTTTGATCAGTTGTAGCAACAGTGAACGTCTCGTAAAATGGATTTCAGAGGGTAGATTATGCAAATATGCCCTTTAAAGCATAATGAAGGATAGATATTCATAAAAAACTCATCGTCTCCTTTCATCATCCATTAAATCATTTTTTATCCTTCATAATTTCCATCCCTCGAACCAAAAATAGGTTTAATTAGTGATTTATCACATACAAAATTCATTAAACACTTGAGAACATGATTGGAGTAACCATTGCATAATCTTCAGACCATTCAAATGTTATGTTGCCTCCCTGATATCCTGATATCCTGTAGCTCCCAGTTGTAGAGTTAATTGATATTCGGATACACAAAATTTTATCAATATCTACCTCTAGATCATCACTCTTCAGTCTTCACTGCTCATTTACCCACCAGCTAAAAATGTACCATCGCATAGTGGAAAGGAAGGATGGGACAAAAGAATGGGTGCAACAAGAACAAGAATCTCTATTGTTTGGGTGTGTGAGACAAAAATTTGAGCAGTCCATACACAGTTAACACAGTAAATACCTGTATTTTAGAAATACTTGAGCACTCATACCGCAGCCCATGACGAGTTAAGATATAAAAGGAATACCGTGTCTCATCGTCTTCTCTTATGAAACTTGGCAAAGAACCCACTTCAACAATATCAGATAGCAGAGTGGAATCCTGAGGACTCAAGTCTGCATAGATTTCGAATTCTTTTAGCAAGGAACATAAATGGAGTACAATAAAACGTATGTATGTAAATGCAAAAGTAATAATGCCTCTCCATGCTCCTAAATGAAACTTTAATTTCTTAGATCACACATTTATCGGAATGATTGCATAGGAAAAAAGCTGGTGCTCCTCAAGTCACATACATTATGGGGTCCCACAGGTCAGTAAAGGAGCAAGAACCACCCTGTGTATCCCCCAATGTTTATAGCACTCAGGAGGGAGCATTACCAAAAATCAGTTACCTGTGCACAACAAGTAAAAGAAGATGCAAGGTCCATGAAGGACAACAAAGCGAGGAAGCCAATCATCAACTTCAGTATCATCAATTGGGGGAGGTTCTCCAGGTAAAGCTGTCCATCTCTGAAAAACAGGAAAAGAAGACAAGAACATGAAGGAAAAAAAAAATGTTATAAGGGCAATGTGCACAAGTTTTTTCAGCGTCATCTGATAGAAATCAAGAAAAGAGATGGACAAATTCAGTACAGTTCGAATGTACAAATAGCCAGACAAGCGAGCAGAGCGTAGAATTTCATCAACATGTTCCAACCTGCATAAAGAGAAGGATTTAACTGTTAATGCGAGAAAGACTGCAATGTATGATAGATGTACAATATTCAATTTATTGGTTTGTCATATTGAAGATAATCGAAAATGGAAGATGAAATATCATCAATAAAACATGATCATCATCATATATGAAGGAGTTACAGCTATGGAGCCCCGTTTCTGCATTATTCTTTTGGTTCTCAGTTCTTATGATATAATTAACATTGACGATGAATGGAATTAATAGTTTCTAAGAATAACAGCTCATCACATTTTCAAAGAGCAGGGTCAAGTTTCCTTACTGTGCTTTCAAGTGAGCTTCTCTCTCTTCTATGTCAGCAAGATCTGATCGAAGGGATTCTAGCTCTGCCACAGTCAACTCAACCTGAAAAACAAAAGTGTTTCAATGGTTAAAGGACAAGGAAAATCCAAAAATACCAAAAGGAAAATAAAAAAGGCTGTTCAACAAACCTTCTCCTGACCACTGCCAGAACCCCAAGGCAAGCCTCGTAGACTAAACAAATTCAACATGAGTGCAGCACTCTTGAGTTTTTTTCCAGACCAGAAACGGCTATAAGACCTATTCTAAAACAAAAGAAACTGAACTGAAATCAACTCAATTTCTTAAGCTTTCTATTCTACCCATCCTTTCCTTCAAAGAAGAAAAAGAAATAAATACCTGGAAAAATTTTCAGTTCCAGGCTGCAGATTAGATGAACTATTCCTTGGAGGAGAGTCTTCACAAGAAGCAGAAACTTGAAAGTGATCTGGGAAAATCTTTATCTTCCCAGGACCATCACCCATGAAGCTATATATTTGCTTTGAGAAGAAGCGACAGACCTTTGACCAGGGAACAAAAAGCCATAATGAGGATTATGTACTTGAAGAAAAAAGAGAACTTAAAGTCCCAACAAAATATGAACCCCACTGATGGTCGCTTAATTTATCAGGAGGGACTATACTGCTGGAGAACGTAAATATTTCTCTATGATTTATGATTTCCTCCCTAGATGCATAAAGGAAATTGTTGTAAAAGTAAATAACCTCAGTAGTTATACATGGTTGTTTTAGTTCAGTAATTTTACAAGTAGACTCATTGTTCCTGTGTTTACTAAAATAAACTTTCCATTCCCAGTCTATTCATTATTGTTCTAATTTCTATAAACCATCAACAAAAAGCCAACATACTAGAAAAAGTAGCATATCAAGCTTCCATGACGACGTGGCAGTGGCGGATAGGAAGTATGATCCAAAGCCAGGCAGAAACTAAATACCAGAAAGTTCAAAGGTGATACAAAATCGTTAGAACCAAAGCTAAAAACTTTCATCAAGCTACGAAATTATAAGGGACTGCTTGCTCAAAGAACGCATACAAACTTGCAACACATTGCTTTTCAAGATTAGTAATCCATGAAATCTCCATGAGAAAATTTAGATGCAACAACATGCCATCAAGAACTAGAATTCAAATACAGAAAAAGCCTACCCATCAAAGCTAATAAGCTAACCGCAAAGTTCTTGCTCTCCATTATTAGTTATTACCCTAGAAAAGATTGAATTGAACTCAAGATCAACCTAATTCAGAATTCAGATCACCAATAACAGTAACAAATTCTAAATTCATGTCAACTACACAGCAAAACTTGCAGGTTGCACAACATCGAGATCGAAAACAAGAGCAAAAGCACATCAATTGAATCAAATCAAATATCAGTAACAGTGAATTCTAACCAATCATACTTAACGTGCAGCAAAGAAACAAGCATACGAAAACACAAGAAGAAACAGATAAAGATTTAAGAACGTAAGAACAAAGATGATATGGGTACTTACCGTATTTGTCAAAGAAAGAGACTTTTATTCTTTTGGGTTATTTACAGAAGATAAAAGAAGAAGAAGAAGATGATGATGATATAGTCTGTACTAGTTGAGCTCACGGAAAGTTGTTTGACCGCCATGAAACTCTGTATTTTTATACAATGGAACTGGTTGTTGGTATGGTTTTAACAGTTTTTTTTCAGCTCCAACTCCTGATGGTTTTTTTTTTGGACCAAAAAGACTATTTTGTCCTCTAACCTCTACTTTTGTTGGACCTTTTGGTATGATTAGTCATCATAGCCTACGCACTAAAGATTATCTTTTTATTTGGCAAAAAAAAAAAAAAGATTATCTTTTTATTTTTTATTATGTTCAAAAAAAATATTTTTTTAAAATTTTTCTTCTTTCTATTTGTTTTTAGAAAAGAATAATAAAATTAACATCTTGCTTCGAGTTGAAAGAAATATAGATTTTTAAATACAATTTTAAATTTAAATTTTATATTTGAAAAAAATATATACTAAAAGAATTTTACTTTTATTTGTAATTCTAAAATAATTAGAACTCTTGTAGTTATTAGGTAAAAAATAAAAGAAAAAATATTTTAATTTGAAAATTAAGCTTTTTTTATTTAATTTTGGAGTTTTAAAATTATTTTATCATTATTGAACTAAAGTTTGTATAAATTTAGGATTAATATATTATAACTTTGATGAATAAATACTGATTTATTTACCTCTCAATTTGTTTGAACCACCAACTTATTGTTATTAGGATTAAAAAATAATAAAATTTTAAAATTTTAAGTAACTTATAAATTTTTCACAATGATTATGATGTTTGTTACTCCAACCTTTAATGCTTAACTATTACTTGTTATGGTGTCATTTTACGGATATGTTTTAAGTCTTGTCAAGTTTCTTGTTTTTTTCACATAAGTTAAAGTAAGATATATTGAGGCTTTGGGTTAAAAAGTTTGACTCAGCAAATAAACTGTTGAATTAACTAATAGAAATTATTTTTGTTTAAATCATATTTTGAGTTATGATATATATATATCATTATATTAAATTAATTTTTTTAAATTATTATTTTTATAGTTTTTTGGAATTATATAAAATTAATTAAAAGTTAATTAATGAATTTTAAATATTGAGCTAAATTAAGCAATGATCTAAATTAGTAAAAAAAACTGAACTTATGCAATCATTACATATTGAGCAACTTTATTATGCTGAAGAAACATTCTTATATTATATCAAATAATAAATAGAAGCAAATTAGATTGATACTTATCACTCATTTATACCTCAACATAGATTTTAAACATTTATTATTTAATCAATCATTAAATACAATATATATGAAATAGATAAATTATTTTTATAATTAGTTAAAAACTATAGATTCTATTAGAAAAAAAATGAAAATTTTATGCTTTTTATAAGATGGTATGAAATCCAATTAAAATTTCTTTGAATCCGATTAAAATTTTATGCTTTTTAAAAAATTGGAATCAATGGACAAATTAAGCGTTGGTTTAAAAGATATTTTAAATTTAAATTTTAGTATATTATATATATAATTATATTAAATTAATTTTTAAAAATTATTATTTTTATAATTTTTTCTAACTTTAATAAAATTAATTAAAATTTAATAAATTTTAAATATCAATAATCTAAATTAAAAAAATTAAACTCAAGCAATCATTACATATTGAGCAACTTTTATTACAATGAAGAAACATTCTTATATTATATCAAATAAATTATAAATATAAGTGTAGGGGGCGAAGTTTAGTGTGTGCTTAAGTATTGGCGACTATGACATTGTGCAAGCTCAGAGTTTGCTAGAAAACATAAGATAGGCTTAGAGCCCATATTGGAGATGGAATCGCCATTTGGATGAGAATCAGGACATACTTTACAATAACTAGATTTTATGGAGGTCCCCATAAACCATCGTCAAATATCGGGTTCAAAAACTGGGTATGGGCTTTTGAATGCCTACCCAATCTTGCGGCTGGCCTCCGTGTGTGTTTTATATTTTATTACCTTTGATTATTTGATTATTTGATTATTCCCTTATTATTAGTTGATTGCAATCATTTACAATTTTATATTTATATTCAAATTTACACATTAGTCCCGTTTACATGCTTAATACCTCAACATTAAGGCAAATACTAATGAATTTACAATCATACATTCAAAACAAACGGGGAAAGGCTTAGGGATTACAATGCTTTATACAATTACAATGATAATGGATTCAAATAAAACCTCTCAATTAGTGAGTGAAAATCACAAAGGGACCTACATCAAACACGAATTAGTTTTATCTCAAAATAAACAATTTTTATACAAAAGGGGGTAAATAAATTTACATGAAATAGACACAAGTATTCATTTAAACATGGTTTATTTTGTAACATCCCCATTTTCATCCATAAATTAATATTATGTGAACATATGCATTTTAAACCATTCCATTTGACTAGGTGTATTTTTCATGAATTGAATCTAGTTGACTTGTTTACATGAGTAAGTTAGGGACTAAATTGAG
>CATIWM010331562.1:0-17701 GCA_949671775.1 Mallotus repandus | reverse complement strand
AATAGAAGAATACTATATAAAAAATTAACTCCTCTCTCTAAATCTTAAAATACACACAATAAAATAATTTCATTAAAATAAAATTAACCCACTTTTATAAACTAATAATTAAAATAATTTTCATCACCAATTATTCAAATTTAATTTCACAAAATAATAATTTCAGTATTAATAAAATATTTATTAACACTGCAAATCTCAAAATATGTTTTAAAATTTTCAAAATAAATTCAAGTGTTTACAATTATCATATGTAATATTTTATATTAATTACAACTAATTTAATTAATATTATATTTATTTAATATAAAATAAGTATTATATAATATTAATTAGTATTATATAATATTGACTTACTAAATTAAATGATATTTATTGAATATTAATATTTAAATTAAATTATATCTATTTAATACCACCATCTAATATAACGAGCATATTCAAAAGCTTATAAATGAGTCTGTTCGCAAATTTTAACGAGCAGAACTTAAGATAGTTTGAGCTCAATTTGCTTAATGTACGAGTCTCAAAAAAAAATTTAAGCTTCGTTCATTTAGCTTAACAAATAAATTTTAATGAATTTTTTTTAGCCGAGTTTGAAACAAATTATGAATCAATTAACTCAGTTGCACCCTTTTATAAGAAAGGAGTACACTTTCATAGTAAGTGGTTTCTTCTGATTTTAATATTTTTATCACTGTAAATTAGTTTTGTGCTTGATGTGAAAGGTCATTGATAGGTTTGTTGAGTTGTTGCCCATAAAAACCTTTTAATGTGAAGGTTCCTGAAGGCATCATTTCAGATTCGAGCAGTCCAAGTCAATCGATGTAGCGTCCATATTAAATATACTTATTAGCTTCTCTTTTCTACAATTTTTATTTCCTCTTAGATCCCATGTTAGAAAGGAGGGAAAATGTGCAAACTGGACCTCACATTTTGTCTTAGTTTTACATTGAATTTTTTAATTTTTTTTTTGTCGCAAATTGAATTTTTCTAATATCTGTGACATACTCAACTGCAACTTGAGAATGAATGACATTAAAATTAATTTATGACAAAGTAGTGTTAGGAACAACACCATCATGATTCTCGTTTTGCACCGAATTATACAATTCTGCCACTTCTCGCCTATCCTTTATTGAGAAAACTGCATCACTATCCTTACCGGTATGAAGCTTAAGCTTATTTGAAGCCTCTGTCTGGATGATGCCTTCATTGACTGAAGCTAGTTCAGGACCAACTTCTTGCACTATTTGATTATCTTGCACCGTAAGAGCAATACCATTAATTTTGGAAGGATTAATGGTAGCGCCACTATGTTGACCTAAAACATCAGATACTTTAAGCTTCCACTGCTTTTTAGGTTCCTCCAAATTTTGATTTTTTATTTCCTCTTTTCGAATGGAATTTTTGCTCAATCTACAATCAGCTGGAAGATGACCAATATTGGAACAAGATGAACAAAAACAGGGGAGATTTTCATAAACAACATTAATAAAAATGCTTTTCCCTATCTGTTCTATCATCAGCGAATCGGGAAGCTTATTGGAAAGATCAATCTCAACCAATACTCTAGCATAATATCTAAAAACACCATTAATTGTGTTGTTATCAATGCTGAGAGGAGTCCCGATACCTTGACCTATATCTGTAAGAATATTTCGATGCCAATATTCCCATGGTAATTTGTAAAACCTAACCCAAACCTGTGTTGTTGTGGATTTCTACTCAAAAGGGTCAAAATCTGGTGACCAATGTTGAAGGCGCAGAACTCCTGGCTTGAGCAACACTAATCCACAACCCCAATCCAGATTCTTCTCAAGTTTAGATGTTAGAAGAATTTGGTAATAACCTCTACCCAAAGAGATAAGCTTCCAAGCATTAGAGAGGCCCCATACTTTCGATAATCTGACTTTCAGGTTAGAAACTTTCCAAGTCGAGTCACCGTTCTTCAGTACCATTCTACCAATAAAAGCGTGTTTGCATAAAGATAAGTGTTAGGCATAGAGGTCCTGATTGATTTTAATTGATATAAATCCTCCCTTATTCACTACCTTAGAGGTTATCGAAGGGAGGGGCTAAGCAGCAGCGACATCTGCAAAAGTTTTTTGTAGGACTATAGAAACAGCAGCCTTCAAAATCGATGGAGAAGATAATTTAGTAGGGACATAAAATATAGCTTGGTGACTAACTATGTCCATGATGAGAAGAAATTGGATCACTGGCTGGAAAACTAGCTAGCTATCGGAGTCACCAGTAGTAATATTTTCCTTTACATGTGCATTAGCTGCAACACAAGACTTCTGAGGACTCTTGTCATGAGTTGACCGAGGCGTAGCTCTAATATCTATGACATACTCAACTTCAACTTGAGAATGAATGACATTAAAATTAATTTATGGCAAAGTAGCGTTAGGAATAACACAATCATGATTCTAGTTCTGCACTGGATTATGCAATTCCGACACTTCTCGCCTATCCTTTATTGAGAAAACCACATCACTATCCTTATTGGTATGAAGCTTAAGCATATTTGAAGCCTCTGTTTGGATGATTTCTTCATCGACTGAAGCTAGTTTAGGACCAACTTCTTGCACTATTTAATTATCTTGCACCATAAGAGCACTACCATTAATTTTGGAAGGATTAATGGCAGCGCCACTATGTTAACCTAAAACATCAGATGCTTTAGGCTTCCACTGCTTCTTAGGTTCCTCCAAATTTTGATTTTTTATTTCCTCTTTTCGAATGGAATTTTCGCTCAATCTACAATCAGGTGGAAGATAACCAATATTAGAACAAGATGAATAAAAACAGGGGAGATTTTCATAAATAACATCAATAAAAATGTTTTCCCTATCTGTTCTATCATCAGTGAATTAGGAAGCATATTGGAAAGATCAATCTTAACTAATACTCTAGCATAATGTCTAAAAACACCATTAATTATGTTGTTATCAATACAGAGAAGAGTCCCAATACCTCAAGCGATATCTGTAAGAATAATTTGATGCCAATATTCCCATGGCAATTTGTAAAACCTAACCCAAACCTGTGTTATTGTGGATTTCTGCTCAAAAGGGTCAAAATTTGGTGACCAATGTTAAAGGCGCAGAACTCCTGGCTTGAGTGACACTGATCCACAACCCTAAGCCAGATTCTTCTTTAGTTCAAATGTTAAAAGAATTTGGTAATAACCTCTACCCAAAGAGATAAGCTTCCAAGCACTAGAGAGGCCCCATACTTTCGATAATCTATCTTTCAGGTCAGAAACTTTCCAAGTCAAGTCACCTTTCTTTAGTACTATTCTACCAATAAAAGCGTGCTTGCATAAAGATAAGTGTTGGGCATAGAGGTCTTGATTGATTTTAATTGATATAAATCCTCCCTTATTCACTACCTTAGAGGTTATCAAAGGGAGGGGTTGAGAAGCAATGACATCTGCAAAAGTTTTTTGCAGGACTACAAAAATAACAACCTTCAAAATCGATGGAGAAGATGATTTAGCAAGGACAAAAAACATAGCTTGGTGACTAACTATGTCCATAATGAGAAGAAATTAGATCACTGACTAGAAAACTAGCTAGCTATCGGAGTCACAAATAGCAATATTTTCCTTTACATGCACATCAATTACAACACAAGACTTCTGAGGACTCTTGTCATGAGTTGATAGAGACATGGCTCTGATATCTGTGACATACTTAACTGCAACTTGAGAATGAATGACATTAAAATTAATTTATGGCAAAGTAGCGTTAGGAACAACACAATCATGATTCTCGTTCTGCACCAGATTATGCAATTCCGCCACTTCTCGCCTGTCCTTTATTGAGAAAATCGCATCACTATCCTTACCGATATGAAGCTTAAGCTTATTTGAAGCCTATGTCTGGATGATGTCTTCATCGATTGAAGCTAGTTCAGGACCAACTTCTTGCACTATTTGATTATCTTGCACCATAAGAGCACTACCATTAATTTTGGAAGGATTAATGGCAGCGCCACTATATTGACCTAAAACATTAGATGCTTTAGGCTTCCACTACTTCTTAGGTTCCTCCAAATTTTGATTTTTTATTTCCTCTTTTCGAATGGAATTTTTGCTCAATCTATAATCAGCTAGAAGATGACCAATATTGGAACAAGATGAACAAAAACAAGGGAGATTTTCATAAACAACATCAATAAAAATGATTTTACCTATCTATTCTATCATCAGTGAATCAGGAAGCTTATTGGAAAGATCAATCTCAACCAATACTCTAGCATAATGTCTAAAAACACCATTAATTGTGTTATTATCAATACAGAGAGGAGTCCCGATACCCCAAGCTATATCTATAAGAATAATCTGATGCCAATATTTCCATGGCAATTTGTAAAACCTAACCCAAACCTGTGTTGTTGTGAATTTCTACTCAAAAAGGTCAAAATCTGGTGACCAATATTGAAGGCGCAGAACTCCTGGCTTGAGCGACACTGATCCATAACCCCAAGCTAGATTCTTCTCAAGTTCAAACATTAGAAGAATTTGGTAATAACCTCTACCCAAAGAGATAAGCTTCCAAGCACTAGAGAGGCCCCATACTTTTGATAATTTGTCTTTCAGGTTAGAAACTTTCCAAGTCGAGTCATCCTTCTTCAGTACCATTCTATTAATAAAAGCGTGTTTGCATAAAGATAAGTGTTGGGCATAAAGGTCCTAATTGATTTTGATTGATATAAATCATCCCCTATTCACTACCTTAGAGGTTACTGAAGGGAGGGGCTGAGCAACAACGACATTTGCAAAAGTTTTGTGAGGGACTGCAGAAACAACAACCTTCAAAATTGATGGAGAAGATGATTTAGCAAGGACTGAAAACATAGCTTGGTAACTAACTATGTCCATGATGAGAATAAATTGGATCGCCGACCGGAAAACCAGCTAGCTATCAGAGTCACCAGATGAAAAATCCTGGCGGCTAGGGTTACATTGTCTTCAAAAAATCATTTTTACTCTTATATTTTGTTAAAACTCTTAATTTGAGTGGATTGTACAGAATCAACATTATATATATATATATATATATATATATATATATATATGATTTTGAAATAAATAATTAAATAATTTTAAATTAGGCAAATAATTTATAAAAGTGAGCACTTAAAAACTCAAAACATTGATAATTTTATTGGTTATTGTTTATTAAGAGTACATAAATTTTTAATATACATGGTTATTAAATAGAAAAGGAAAAGATATTTTTAATTGAATAAAATACATAAAAATGTTTTATATAAAGTAGAAGACTTTTTTTTAATGAAATATGAGAGTGGTGTTTTAGATATAATAGAATTATTGTGTTTTAGATGAAGTAGAACATGTATATTTTAAAATAAGGAATTTCTATATTTTTTATTGAAAAATATTATTAATTTTAATAATGGAGAGAGAAACTTATCAAATTTTGAACTTAATAATTTTAGAGCTCTGCATTTAATATATATTAGTTGTGAATCCACGCGTTGCACAGACTGATTCCCAATTATCTTGCATATTTTACATACAATAATTATGATACTTAGAAGATGATTTTGTAAAAAAGAAAAAACTAATACATGTTAAAGAACTATAGGATGATGAATTATCATTTGATCATAATCTGTTGACATTTCATAAAAAAAGTAAATAGCCAAAGAAGGAAAATATTAATTACCTAGTAAGGTAACATATGAAAATATGGACCAACAAAATCTTTGAATCTTGGTTTTGTTTCAACATTAAAATCCAATAATTAACAATAACCAAATTTTACAAAAACTAATTACCTTCATTAAATGAATACAAGTTGCCTAAGAAATAGATGTAAAATTTTCAAAAAAGAAAAAATAGAGAAAAAAAGTCTTTCTTTTTAATAATAGAAATCTTCAAATTATATTATGAACTAATGCAATATAATTTAATGGAGATATAATTGTAAGGCTGGGAGATAGATATAATTTAATGGAGAAAATATTGATTTAGATGACATAATCATTTATGATAATATTATTATTTTCATTATTTTAATTAGATTATAATATCACAGTTTAGATTTAATAGGATTCTATTTCTAGTTTTAAAATTTAAAAGATTTTATGTTGCAATCAAATAATAATTATTTTTAAGAAAAAATTAGAATTTTTAAAAATGTTACACATAAGGCTTTAAGTATGAATGCTCAAATATGATGTAGGACACTTGTTAAATTGTGTGCGTGTGTATATATATATATATATATAGAGAGAGAGAGAGACTTGTCGCGAGTCCGCGCTTTGCACTAACTGTAAATAATATAAACAATTTAAAATAAATAATTAAATAAATTTAAAACAACAAATTAAATAAATTTCAACATTAAAATCAAATATAAAAGTGAAAGTTTATTATTTTTTAAGTAAGAGTACATATTATTTTTAATATGCATAGCAATAATAATTATTGAATAAATAAAATAAAATAAATATAAAAATAGGTGAGAAATTATTTTTTTTACTTTTTAGGTTTAAAAAAGAAAAGTGTTTTTTATTTGATATGTATAGCAATAATTTTATTTTATTATTGTTTGTTAAAAGTACATATATATATATATATATATTAATATTTATAGTAATAATAAGAATTGTATAAAATAAAATAAAAGAAAAAAGAAAAAATAGTTGAAAAAAGATGTTTTAGTTAGAATTATGAAGAAAGACACTTCTCAAATAATGGATTTAATAACGTTAGAGCTTAGCATGTATGTATATATATATATATATATAGAAATTTCAAAAAAAGTCTATTTGACCAGACTTATTATTTTTATGGTCTGAGGTTTCAGTTTTTGCAGTGTCTTTTTCATTTTAATTTTTTGTCTTTTTCGTGGAGCAACGATTTCTTGTCGGTTATATTTGCTTTTATTTAACTTCCTTTTACATGTCCGTTCCCCTAGTTTCATTTTTAGGAATTTTGTGTCTGCTGTTTCTTCTCTTTCTTCATTTTGTCAAATTTTTCCTATTTTTCTTTTTGTAACCAGTGTTTTTTTTTATTCATTTGAGTTTTAAGTTAGTAGTTATGGGGAAAGATAGTAGTGATATTGTTTCTAGAAGAATTTCTACTCGTTAAAGTGGTGGTATTCCACAATCTTCTCCTTCTTCTGGAAAGAAGAAGGATATGGATTCTTTGTCAACTGTAATGAAGAAGAGTAATATTTTTTCTAAGAAGAGGAAGAATGACAATGAATCTAAGAAGAATGACACTGTTGCTAAAAAGAAGAAGAAATTACCCTTTAGTGAAAGCTCTCCTAAAAAATCTAAAGCTTGCTTTAAGGTATGTTTGCTTTTCTTTTAATTTTTATTGAATATGTTATTTTTCTTATTAAGTTATTTTTGTTGTTGTTGCTTTTTGTTGCTTCTTCTTGTTGTTGTATATGTTGTTTTAAGTTTGTTGCTTTTTTGATTTTTTAATGTAATTTTTATTATTTATTTCAGGAATGGAAGTATTTCATTAAGCTAGAGGAACGTTTTAACAGTAGCATTTCTAGTTGTATGAGTGAGAATGTCAATTCAAAGCTGAAGGAGAAATTGACTGAAAGTCATTGGATTTGTTTAGAAAAACTTGTTTTAGTTTTTTTTTAATGAAGGATGTTAAATTGCAGGCTCAGGTTGTTCATTACTTTCTTTTAAGAGAAGTAAGTCAATCTAAATTTGATAAAATTTGGTTTAATATTTCTGGTTTTCTTTTAAAGTTTTTTATTTGTGAATTTGCCCTTGTTTCAGGGTTGAAATGTATTGATGATTTTGAGAGAAATAACATTGGGAAAGCTTTGAAGAACAATTTAGTTGATAAGTATTTTGATGGTTATTCAAAAGTGAAGAGGAGTGATATTGAAGAGTGTTTTCTTTCTATAAAATTTGATTGTGATGAGGATGCTCTGAAGTTGGCTGTTCTTTATTTTGTTAGTCAATTTTTGTATCCTGATCCTAAGGAGAAGTTTGTTAATAAAGATTTTTTGGATGTTGTTGATACTGATTTAATCAATATCCTTAGAGAAAAGATGCTTTTAGTTTTACTTTAGACTATTTAAGGGGATGGTTTATGAGGGCTGAGAAGAAAGATGACCGTTATTTTTTTACCATCTTATTGGTTTTCCATTGGCTGTACATATTTGGTTTTACAAATGCTGTGCTTATTGTGATCATGTGTTTGTTGTTCATGATGGTTCTTCGATTCCATGTCTGTTGAATTAGCGTGATTTTGTTGTGTTGAATTTTAAGAAGTTGAATTCACAGATTTTGAAATTATCTTCTTGTCAGGTAATTGCTTTTTTCTCATTTTTTCAGGTTTTGTTGTTTCTTGTTGCTATTTGTTGGTGTTGATACCTAAATTTTGACGGTTCACCAAAAAACTAGTGATGAAGGATTCTTGTCTCTTAGATAGGGGAAAAACTCCTTCGAAAGTTTTCTCGAGTGTGCTTAGATCGAGAAGAAACCTGAAAGAAACCCAAAAGATATCAAAAAGCAACCAAAAACCCAAAAAGATATAAAAAAGAAACCAAAATTCAAAAAGAACCAATTTGGGCCTTAAAAAGACCAAAAAATGGAGAAAAGCCCATAGGGATTGTTATAACCCGAATTTTTATAATTTATAAAATTAAATTCTGGAATTTGCAGTGTTAATAATTATTTTATTTTTATTAATTTATAATATTTGGTTATTAGTGAAATTTAATTTAAATTTTTGTTGTTGAATGTTATTTTAATATTAATAATATTAATATTATTAGTTATGTAAATTATTGACTTAGTGTATTTTAATATACTTTAAATATTGTTAAGTGTATATATATTTATATATATATATATATGTATGTATGTATATATATATGTATGTATATATTTTGTGTGGTGGAGAATTAAAGTGAGTTAATATTATATGTTATTTTGATTTTAAATTATTTTAATTTTTGTCTTTATGTGCTTTTGAAAAAAAAAATTTAGAAGCAAAAAAAAAAAACGTGGCCTATGTTTTCTTTTCCTATTCATCTTCTTCTTCCCCTTCTTACTATAAAAAACCGCCACCACAACCCAAAATTGACGCCACCACCACCTGTCCGACCACCATGCCTGCTCAGCCACCACGCCGGATAGCCAGCAAGCCATCGACATTAGCTACTCCTCTCTGGTGACGTCTCTCTCTCCCTCTTTCTCTCGATTTCTTCAACTTGGTTGGAATTTCTTTTCCTTGCCAGCGTCAACTCCGACAACCTTAGCCTGCAACGTTGATCTCTATTGGAAGCTCATCCTTCGGGCTTCTCAAATCTTCAAATATTTTGAGTTTCGACCCCGGTAACTACTCCGTTTTTTAATAATTCAATTTTTAATATTTTGAGTTTTTGGTTAATTTGAGCTTGAATTTTATTTTATTTGGTATAATTGCTTTGAGATTAATTATTGCAGAGATTGTGAGCTATCTAAAGATGATTTTTATTTATTTTTCTGAAAATTTTGAATTTTTCGGGTTCGGGATTACTGTTCCGGACAGTACCGGGTTGGAAATTTTTTATATTTTTAAAAACTTCTATGTATTATGTAGATTATACTTTGTGAAGAAAGTTTATTAAAATTATGTGTACAATTTTTATTATGAATTTTTGAAGGTTTATGTGAAAAATGAATTTTTGGAAAAATTAGTATAAATGAGTAATTTTTATATTTTAGTTGAAATTATTGTTAATTATTATGCTTTGGACATTTTTTGAATAATAAATAGTATTAAAATAATTTTTATGAATTATTTTTAATTTTTAGCTAATTATTTGTAAATTCTGGAAAAATATATAAATAATAATTTTGTATATTGTTTTTAAGCTTAAATGAGTTTTCAGATATTTTTATTATATATATTTTAACAATTTAAATAATTATTTGTAAATAAATTGATTTTGATATTTAAATGAATTTTTATGGTTTTTGGTGAATTATTGGAATTTATATTATTTTATTGATTGTGAATTGTGTGGGTTCTCGATTGGGCAATAAGTGTAGTTCGGGGGACCAACCCGAGAAATTAAATTGTAAATATTTTAGAAGTGTGTTTGTATACAGGAATGACTCTACTTTTAGTAGAGAGATGTCCATTTTGCAAAGGAGACTCTGCCGAATTTTCGGTAGAATTCTCGTAAAACGTGACATCGAATCTATCATAAGTTTTGATTCTTAGTCGAGTTGGGTCCTAGATTGAGTCGTTCTTTAGAAATTTCTAAAGTATAAAATTAGGAATTTATTTCTAATCATTTATTTATTATTATTTTCTTTTAGCTGCACCGCGAGCTAGGCCTTCCGAACTGGACCAACCGAACCAGAGCAGAGGAGCGCACACCTGTGAATTATTATTATATGTATGCATGGCATATAGAATTCATGATTTGACATCCACATTTTGAGTAAATATGAATTTATTATTATTTATTATGATTTTATATATGCATACATTTATACTTTAGGAATATGATCATACATGCATATATATGTTTTCATATGAATATTTAAATGCAAGTTCTAATTTCGTAATATAGATGCATATATTTATGATGAATTATTTATTTATTTTGAATAAAATATTTTTGGAGGATAGCTGTAGAACGTGCTACCTAGTGGGCTACACTAAGACTGTGTGCGCACCGGTACGTTAGAATGCTAGGGTTGATATTTGAATAATATTATGGAATTTATGATTTGAAATATGGAATATCTGGATTATGAAGATTTTATTGAAAGGCGTGATTATTGTAGCTCGATGGACCTTTCAGGGTCTCGGGATGCGGACTGCTGTAGCTCGATGGACCTTTCATAGTCTCGGGGCCAGTCCACCTATTATTGGATAAGAGAGTATTATTGGAACTAAGTGAGCCTGATGGCCAGTAAGGATTATGTGATTTGAGGATGCTAACTTTTTATGGTTCTGCTTCTATCCTGTAATAAAACAAAATACGAAAAATATTTTCAAGCACTTGTGTAAGTTGTATGTATATTTATATAAATATAAATATACGAATATTATTATTGATGCTTGTGTGTATGTGCATTAGGTTACATGCATATATATAATAATGATTCACTCAGTGAGGGTTGAACCCCCTCAATTATTTTTCAGGATTCTTCTCTTCATACCTCTACTAGTAGTACTCTTCACCGGACTCTTTCTTCACCAACCGCTTTATGTAAACCTTGAACTATTACTCTTTTGTATTTATAGACACTGCAGTAGTACTATGTGTTGTTGTAGTATGTTTTGAATAATTATTGACTGAAATTGTGTATTTGAATATTTGTATAAATATTTTATTATATTATTTATGGAGATTTCTTTATAGTATTAAAAATTTTAATTCTGAGGTATTTTTATATGTATGTTGGATGTTTAATTTTTGTTTAAGGCTTACTACATGTTTCGGATTTGTGTGAATTCCCATTCCCTAGCGCCTGTCATGACTCCCGAGTTTGAGTCGTGACAAAGTTGGTATCAGAGCCTAGGTTTAGTATTGTGGACCTAGGTTAGTAGAGTTGAGTTTTCTTTGAAACTACTGCAGCAATTAGGTTCAACTACATTTTTGAAAAGCCTTCATTGCTTTTAGTTTTTCGCGTAACCGTTAGGGTGTCTGTTGTTGTTTGAACTTTTGCTTGTTTTTGTCTTTTCAAAATGAGGCGAACATGAGTTGCTCCACCGGTCGTTGAGGCTGATGATGGTGAGTCTTATCAGGATGAGGCTCAAGACCCTGAGCCGCCAGTTAGGCGAAGGGGTAGAGGTAAAGGTAGTTGCAGAAGAATGGCAGGTCACCATGGGCAGAGAGAGCTGCAGGATGAGGAACCTGAAGACAAGGAATTTAATGAAGTTGCCTTTGCACTAGGAGCTTAGTAGGGTGTAGCTGCTATACCTTAGGTAGTACGACCAATGCAGCCTCCACTTCAGCATGGCATGTCAGACCTAGAGGCAGCATTATTTTACGCCAAGTAGTGTGAGAGGCTTTGGTCAGGCTTCCACCAGCCAACAGGGAGGCAGAGGACAGGCCAGAGTCTTCACTTTCACCCAGCAGGATGCTCAGGCATCTAATGTCGTTGTCGTAGGTACACTCCCAGTATGTTTCTTTGACGCTAGAGTCTTGCTTGATCCGGGTGCTACTCATTCTTTCGTGTCCCTTATTTTACGTCAAAGTCAGGTTGGCAAGCCGCAAGGATGGTAGTTCCTTTATCGGTTGCCATACCTCTAAGTGATTTATTGGACACCAATGTTATGTTTCCTGGGTGTCTAGTGTTGGTAGAAGGAAGAGAATTATCAGTGGACTTGGTGTTACTAGATGTGATGGATTTTGATGTGATCCTTGGAGTGGATTGGTTATCTCAACACTATGCCACTGTTGATTGTTGGAGTAAAGAGGTGATTTAAAAATTTCAAAGGATGAAGAATTTAAGTTTATGGGTGACAAGAGTTTTGCACCTCAAAATCTTATCTCCACCATCACGACTAGGAAGATGCTGAGAAAAGGATGTTAGGGATACTTGGCATTAGTCAGGGATACTACAGTGGAGAAGACATCCATCTAAGATGTTCCAGTAGCATGTGAGTTTCTAGATGTCTTTCCTGATGAGTTGCCAGGTTTACCACCTCACAGAGAGATTGAATTCTGTATTGATGTGGTCCTAAGCACAACTCCTATCCCTATGCCACCTTATAGGATGGCTCCGGCAGAGTTAAAAGAGTTAAAGGAGCAGTTGTAAGATTTGCTAGACAAAGGTTTCATTAAACCCAATGTTTCTCCTTGGGGTGCACTAGTCCTGTTTGTGAAGAAGAAGGACGGTACACTTAAACTGTGCATTGATTACAGAGAGCTGAACAAGGTGACAATTAAGAACAAGTATCCTCTTCCGAGGATGGATAATTTGTTCGATCAGCTTCAGGGTGAACAATTCTTCTCTAATATCAACTTGAGGTTGGGTTATCATCAGTTACGGATCAATGAAGCCGACATTCATAAAATGACTTCCGTACTAGATATGGCCACTATGAATTTTTGGTGATGTCCTTCGGGTTAACTAATGCACCAGTTGCTTTTATGGATCTGATGAACAAAGTATTCAGACCATTTATGGATCAGTTTGTAGTGGTGTTCACTGATGATATACTGGTGTATTCGAAGAGTATGGAAGAGCACATATATCACTTGAGGACGGTGCTACAGACACTGAAAGAATATTAGTTTTATACTAAATTCTTGAAGTGTGAATTCTGGTTAGAGAGTGTAGCATTCCTTGGGCATATAGTGTCTAGAGATGGTATTTAGGTTGATCCATAGAAGATAGAGGTAGTATCTGAGTGGCTTAGACCGATATCAGTCATTGAGATTCAAAGTTTCTTAGGTGGCAAGGTACTATAGGCGATTTGTTAAGGATTTCTCGAGGATTGCAGTACCTATGACCCGCCCAACTCAGAAGAATATGAAGTTCATGTGGTCAGAGGCTTGTGAGAATAGTTTTCAGCTACTGAAGGAGAAGTTAACCACAGCTCTAGTATTAACTTTGCTTAATGGAGTAGACAAGTTCAATGGATATTGTGATGCTTCCAGAGTTGGCCTAGGTTGTGTGTTGATGCAGAATGGTAGGGTAGTAGCATATGCTTCCAGACAATTAAAGAATCATGAACAGAATTATCCTACTCATAACCTAGAGATGGCCATAGTGATCTTTGCTCTTAAGATCTAGAGACATTATTTGTACAAGGTAACTTGTGAGATTTACACTGATCACAAGAGTTTGAAGTATATCTTCCAGCAGAGAGATTTGAACTTGAGGCAAAGAAGATGGTTGGAACTTCTAAGGGATTATGATTGTGATATCCTGTACCATCCAGGCAAAGCTAATGCGGTAGCAGATGACTTGAGTAGAAAGTCCTCAGGTAGTCTTGGTTACATTAGTGTAGAGAGAAGACCTTTGATCCAAGAGATGCATAAGTTAGTGGATCAAGGATTGATGATGAAGATAAGTAGATCAGGTGGATTGCTAGCTTAGTTCAGAATCAGATCAGTGTTGAGGGATAGGATCAAGGCAACTCAGAGCTGAGATCGTGTTCTGGTAGAGCTTGTGGAGAAGATTTCAGGGAAATTCATTGATTTTAACCTTGATGATGAAGGTGTATTATGGATCTGTGGAAGGTTATATGCTCCTAATGTGGATATTTTAAGAGAAGAGATCATATAAGAAGCTCACTATGCAGCCTACAGTGTACATCCAGATGCTACTAAGATGTACCACACCATAAAGGATCTTAATTGGTGGGATGGAATGAAGAAGGATGTAGCAGAGTTTGTCTTTAAGTGTTTGACTTGTCAGCAATTGAAAGCTGAGCATCAGAAGCCTTCTGGGAAGCTTCAACCTCTTTTGATTCATGAGTGGAAATGGGAGAGAGTCACCATGGATTTTATGATAAGGTTGCCTCGTTCAAGGAGTGGATATGATTCCATCTGGGTGATAGTGGATAGGCTAACCAAATCAGCTCACTTTCTGCTAGTTAAAGCTACTTATCCTATGGCTAAATTGGCTAGATTATACGTCAAGCATATTGTGTGCCTTCATGGAGTGCCTGTTTCTATTATTTCTGATAGAGGTTCTGTATTTACCTCCTGATTTTGGTAGAAGTTGCAGGAAGCAATGGGCACTAGACTTGATTTCAGTACTTCTTTTCACCCTTAAATAGATGGTTAATCTGAGAGGACGATCCAGACACTAGAGGATATATTGAGAATGTGTGTAATGGATCTTGGAGGCAGTTAGATGATCATCTGCCATTGGTAGAATTTGCTTATAATAATAGCTACCATAGCAGTATTGAGATGGCACCGTATGAAGCTTTATATGAAAGGAAATGTAGATCTCCTTTATGTTGGAATGAAGTTGGGGAAAAAGAGCTAACTGGACTAGAAATTATTCAGGATGCATCTGAGAAGGTCGCTTTGATTAAAAGGAGATTGGAAACAGCAACTAGTAGATAGAAGAGCTATGCGGATCTAAAGCGCAAAGATGTGGAATTTTAGATTAGGGCCTATAAAGGGTGTTATAAGATTTGGTAAAAAAGGAAAGTTGGCACCAAGATACATAGGGCCTTTTGAGATTCTGGAGAGAGTTGGCATGGTTGCCTATTGGTTGGCTTTGCCTCTAAATTTGTTACAAGTGCATCTAGTGTTCCACATTTCAATGCTCAGGAAGTACATTTCAGATCCTTCGAACGAGTTGCAGCCTCAGAATGTGGAAGTAAATGAAGATTTGACGTACAAGGAAGAACCAGTTGCGATTATTGATTATCAAGTTCGCCAGTTGCATTCAAACCAGATTCTGATGGTCAATGTATTGTGGAGGAATAACAACGTGAAGGAGCACATGTGGGAGACTGAGGTTGAGATGCAGGTGGCTTACCCTTACCTCTTTCCTCAATGAATTTTTGTTTTTAGTTCTTTTTATTTAAAATTAGAGGATGAATTTTTGTAAAGGGGAAAGACTGTTATAATCCAAATTTATATAATTTATAAAATTAAATTATGGGATTTGCAGTGTTAATAATTATGTTATTTTTATTAATTTATAATATTTGGTTATTAGTGAAATTTAATTTAAATTTTTGTTGTTGAATATTATTTTAATATTATTATTTATGTAAACTATTGACTTAGTATATTTTAATACACTTTAAATATTGTTAAGTGTGTATATATATATATATATATATATATATATATATTGTGCGGTAGAGAATTAAAGTGAGTTAATATTATATGTTATTTTAATTTTAAATTATTTTAATTTTTTCTTTATGTGCTTTTGAAAAAAAAATTAGAAGCAAAAAAAAAATGTGGCCTTTGTTTTCTTTTCCTATTCACCTTCTTCTTCCCCTTCTTACTATCAAAAACCGCCATCACCACCCAAAATTGACGCCGCCACCACCTGTTCGACCACCACGCCTTCTCAGCCACCATGTCGGACAGCCAACAAGCCATCGACGTTAGCTGCTCCTCTCCAGTGACGTCTCTCTCTCCCTATTTCTCTCGATTTCTTCAACTTGGTCGAAATTTCTTTTCCTTGCCGGTGTCAACTCTGGCCACGTCAGCCGGCAACATTGGTCTCTATTGGAAGCTCATCCTCCGGGCTTCTTAAATCTTCAAACTGTTTCGAGTTTCGATTCCGGTAACTACTCCATTTTTGAATAATTCAATTTTTAATATTTTGGGTTTTTGGTTAATTTGAGCTTGAATTTGACATTGCAATAGTACTATGTGTTGTTGTAGTATGTTTTAAATAATTATTGACTGGAATTGTGTATTTGAATATTTGTATAAATATTTTGTTATATTATTTATGGAGATTTCATTATATTATTAAAATTTTTAATTCTGAGGTATTTTTATATGTATGTTGGATGTTTAATTTGTGTTTAAGGCTTTTATGGGTTCTGGATTTGTGTGAATTCCCATTCCCTAGCGCCGATCATGACTCCCTGGTTTGGGTCGTGATAGGGATGAGTCCACCCATGAGTTTGGGTTGATGACCCACGAGTGTGGGTTATTCAACTCGGTCCGTAGGTCAAAATGACCTAATTACCGCTGTGTGCGTCTAGTGATCCACTCGCGTGGGTCATGACCCAAGAGCACGGGTCATTTGACCAAAGCTCGTGGGTCATCCTTACCCACATATAAAAAAAGGATTTTTCCTCTTTTGAAGAGGAGGAAGGCACAAATTTTGAGGAAGACATTTTAGTGAGAGAAAAACCTATTGCTTTACGACTCTCCCTCTCTTTCTTACCTCTCCTAAGGCACTTGGACACCCACATACCCTAAACACAAATCAAAACCCACTTTCCTCTTAATATTGTCTTAAGATTTAGACCATTAAATCCAAACCCAACCACATTTTTGTCAAAGCACGCATCAAGGGTAATAACCCGATTCCTCTGAGGATCTCTCAATCATTTTCTATTAAAAATTGCATTTTTATTATCATTTTTAGCATTTTTATCATTTTCTTGCATTTTATTCATTTTATTATGAATATTAATTATTGTGATAAAGTTGTGATTTTTGTGGTGATTTGGAGTTTGTGAATAAGATATGTAGATAGAGAAGGAAGTTTAGGTTGGATCCGGAAGTGTTTGCATTCATTTTTGTATTTTTCCATCATTTTTGCATCTTTTTTTCTATTTATATAAAAATGGGTATTTTAGTGTAAAGTTAGAATTTTTATTATTATTTTTGCCTCATTTTGATTTATTCTATTTACTACAGTATTTTTATTATTTTTCTCTATATTTTATTATTTTTATTGTATTTTTATCAATTTTTGTGGTATTTATTCTTTTATGGTAAAAATGGCCTTTATCGTAAAATATTCATTTTTATGGTGGAAATGCTATCTTTACCATTTTAGCATTTTCATTCCTGCATTTGTAATTTATTTGCATATTTATTTCTGTATTTTTATCATTTTTTTGTATTTTTCCAATTTTTATTACATTTTTGCCTTTTATAGTAAAGTTTCCCTTTTTTATCATAAAGTTCACATTTTTATGGTAAAAATGCCAACTTTATTATTTTTATTATTTTATTTATGCCATATTTATTTATTTACTTTATTATTTCAGCACTTCATTTAT
>CATIWM010331458.1:0-34868 GCA_949671775.1 Mallotus repandus | reverse complement strand
GCACGGCCGTGTGACCTGATTCTCGTGAAGATTCACAGCATCCACATGACGACGCAAGTCGCACGGCCGTGTGCCTTTTTGGCACGGCCGTGCAAGTTAACTTTTCAGCACTACTTCTCCTTGCACCATTCTGGACATTCTTGACTCCCATGCAACTTTCTCCATTGTCCTTTATTTCCTAAATGCATAAAAATTAATTAATTAAAAATAAATGAAATAATACTATAAACAAATAAACATGCGAATCATGCAAAAAGTGCCTAATTGAAGAAAAACCAAACAAAAGAAACATAAATGTAACTGAACTTACACCTAAACCTACTGCTTTGAGTACTTAAAACAGTGCATTTTTCACACTCATCACTATTAGAATAATGGTTTAGGTGTTCTATCAGATTTTCCACCAAAATACTTATTTTAAATATTTTATATGAGAATTTCATATTAAATTGATTTAAGAAGTTTTAAAGAGACTTGATATAAATATCATCGAAAAGTAAATGATTTTAATAATTTTAATTATTTTATTCTATTTTATTTTAAAAAGGGTTTTAACAAATGATTTTAAAACCAGCATACATTTTATAAAATTGATTTACTCAGTAAGGTCTTATTCCCCTCAACTTTTTTTTTAGGACCTCACAGTCTGTCTGATAGTATTCCTCATTTGCGCTAAGTTCATTCTTCACCGGCTGCATTATGTATGTTAATTTGATTTTGTACTGTGTAACTAAAATTCTAGACACCGCAGTAGTTAAATTTTAAATATGTATTATTGTTATTCTTTATTGTATCTAAACTGAAATATTGTATTTAAAAGAATATTATTTTATACTTTTATAATATTGTCCATTTATTATAATTTATTGTTAAGTGTATTGATTTATTTCCGCGAAAAAATTTTTAAGGCTTGCTACGGGATTTGATTACTTTATGTATCCCCATTCCCTAGTGCCGGTCACGAACCTTCGATTTGGGTGGTGACAAAGTTGGTATCAGAGCCCATGATTTATTTTCGGCTCTAATGATCTTTGAGTTACGTTTTTCTTGAACTACTGCTGTAATTAGGTTGATAAATGTCAATTGTTGTCCTCGTTGCTTCTAAGCTTCCATGTTGTGCCTGTCCCTTGTTGTATTTTGAAGTTCATTTGGTTTTGTCTTTTCAGAATGAGAAAGAGAGCACGGAATGCTCTTGCTGTCGAGGCAGCGTATGATGATGATGAGCAGTCCATACAGGATGAGATTCCTCCCCTTGCTCCTTGACGTAGGGGCAGAGGTAGGGGAAGAGGTAAAGGCAGACTTAGAGCAGAAGCAACTCAGATGCAAGAAGAAGAGCAGCATGCAGAACAAAGAGTTCCTGAGGTTGATCTTGTAGCTTTTACAGCTTGAGTGGTAGGCATTAATCAAGGCTTGGCAGCTCTAAATTAAGCCATGCCTTTAGTTCAGCAAATGCTTCAGCAAAGGAGTCAGGGGATGTCCGATGCAAATGCGGCATTATTGTACTCCAAAGTGGGAAGAGTTTCTTTTGATGGCACTGGAGATGCATTGAATTTTCTTAACACCATTGAGGCCAAAACTTGGACAGGTTACATTGATTATCAGCGGATTATGGTTGTCAAGTTTTTTATTCAGGCCGCAGATCAGGATTGGTTCATGCAGTCCATTCAACCCCACATGATTATGATGACTTGGTTGGAATTTAAGGAGCAGTTTCTGAGGTACTTTTTTCCAGTATCCATGAGGGATAACTACAGATGGCAGCTACTGCACATAAATAAAGGTGATAGGTCAGTTGTAGACTACACCCATGAGTTCCTCAAACTGGGTCGTCATGCTCTGGATGTGATACAGGATGACAGGAGAGCTGTAGAGTTATTTATGATGGGTTTAGGTGCAACCTACATTCGTATCCAGACTATAGGCTGGACACTAGACAGTGTGATTGAGGAGGCTCGACAGCTAGAGAGACGTCATATTATGCATGGCACCATTTCTGACCCTTATGCGAGCAGCAACAGTGAAGTAATGATGACATAGGGGATTTAGCAGCCTGTGTGTCAGATGGGTAGTGTTGGTATTCACATTGCGGGCACTTTACAGTAGGTTTATCTACTTAATCGGGCACATAGGACTAGCAGACACAGCAGACAAAGTACTAGACCTCTAAGATTTGGACCTGGAGCTAGCAGTGGTAGTAGCAGTCAGAGCTCTGGGCATGGTAGTTCAGGCTTGGGGCCCAATGCATGCCCTACTTGTGGTCGAGTACATTAAGGACCGTGCCATTTGCTGACTGGAGCCTACTTCAGGTGTGGGCAGATTGGACATCTCGCCAGAGCTTGTCCTAACATTGGATATCAGTCTTCTTTTGCCCTGGGATCTTCATCTTCAGTTGCTCAACCGTTTCACCAGGTGCAACATCCCTACCAGGCACCTATGTACCCTCAGCAGAGGTTGACTCAGTATGTGGGCCTGCAAGGCCGAGGTTCAAGAGGCAGATTTGGGGGTAGACTGAGTGGTAGAGGATTCACTCAGCCTTTCAATTCTCAGCAGGTTGGCCATGGATAGGCTATTGTAGCAAGTACTCTCTCAGTGTGTTCATTTGAGGCTAGAGTTTTATTTGATACTGGTGCATCACATTCTTTTGTTTTGCTTGTCTTTGCTTTAAGGATGGAGTGACAACCATCCAAGTTGTTATTTCCCTTGTCTGTAGTGACTCCACTTAGTGACGAGTTTGAGACAGACATATTCTTTCCATCTTGTCCCGTGTTGGTAGAAGGTAGAGAGTTACTGGTGGACTTGGTATTGCTAGATGTAATCGACTTCGATGTGATCTTGGGGATGGATTGGTTAGCTCGACATTATGCCACATTAGATTGTCAAGAGAAGGTAGTGATTTTCAGAATCCCTAATGATGAAGAGTTTTGATTCAGAGGCGATAAGAGTTCAATGCCTCAGAATCTTATTTCTGCAATCACAGCTAGAAAGATGCTTAGTAAAGGATGTAAAGGCTATTTAGCTGTGGTCAGAGACATAAAAGTGGACATAGGAGCAGTTGAGGAAGTGCCAGTGGTGTACGAGTTTCCTGATATTTTTCCTGAATAATTGCAAGGATTGCCACCAGACAAAGAGATAGAATTTTGTATCGATGTTGTACCTGGTACGGATCCTATCTCTATGTCACCTTATAGAATGGCGCCTGCAGAGTTGAAAGAGCTTTATGAGCAATTGTAAGAGTTACTTGATAAGGGTAGACCTAGCACATCTCCTTCGGGTGCACCGGTGTTATTTGTGAAGACGAAAGATGGTAGTCTTCAACTTTGTATCGACTACAGATAGTCGAACAAGGTCACCATCAAGAACAAATATCCTCTCCCAAGGATTAATGACTTATTTGACCAGCTTCAAGGAGCTCAGTGTTTTTCTAAGATTGATTTGAGGTCAAGGTATCATCAGTTGAGAATTAGAAGTGGAGATGTACCTAAGACTGCATTTCGAACGAGATATGGCCATTATGAATTTTTGGTGATGTCCTTTGGGTTGACTAATGCCCCAACAGCCTTTCTGGACTTGATGAATCGAGTGTTTAGGCCATACTTGGACCAATTTATGATTGTCTTTATTGATGATATCTTGGTATATTCAAGAAATAAGGAGGAGCATGCAAGGCATTTGAGGTTTGTGCTTCAAACCTTAAGGGAACATCAATTGTATGCTAAATTTTCAAAATATGAGTTTTGGTTGGATCAAGTGGCATTCTTAGGCCACGTGCTATCCAAAGATAGCATTCAAGTGGATCCCAAGAAGATTGAAGCAATTACAGAATGGCTGAGACCTACAATAGTCACCGAAGTGAGAAGTTTTTTGGGTTTAGCACGCTATTACAGGAGATTTATGAAGGATTTCTCCAAGATAAAAATGCCTTTAACAAGGCTAACTCAGAAGAATATCAAGTTTGTTTGGACTGACAGATACGAAGAGCACTTCCAGTTGCTTAAGGACTTGTTAACTTCAGCTCCAGTAATGACTTTACCTTTAGGGAATGAAGGGTGTACAGTGTACTGTGTTACTTCTCGAGTAGGACTGGGGTTTGTATTGATGCAGAATGAGAGAGTAGTTGCCTATACTTCACGACAGTTAAAGGAGCACGAGCAGAACTACCCCACCCATTATTTGAAAATGGCAGTTATGGTGTTTGCTTTGAAGATATGGAGGCATTATTTATATGGTGTAACTTGTTAGATATACACCGACCACAAGAGCTTAAAGTATATCTTCCAACAAAGAGACTTGAATTTGAGACAAAGGAGATGGATGGAACTTTTGAAAGATTACGATTGCTCTATTCTTTGCCATCATGGTAAAGCGAATGTGGTAGCTAACACATTGAGTAGAAAGTCAGCAGGCAGTCTTGCACACATCAGCACAGAAAAGAGGCCAATCATTAAGGAGTTGTATGAACTGATTGATCAGAGATTGCAGTGAAAGACAACCAAGAAATGTCTTTTAGCTCAATTCAGAGTATGATCAGTGTACTTGGATAGAGTTAAAGCAACTCAGAGAAGAGATCCTCAGTTGCAGAAGATTATGTTTGAAGTGCAACAAGGTCAATCCAGAGACTTTGTAATTAACAGTGAGGGCACAAGGCTATATGTACCAGATGTAGATGAATTAAGAAAAGAGATTATGGAGGAAGCCCATTTTTCTACTTATAGTATTCATCCAGGTTCTACCAAGATGTATCATGATTTGAAAGATACATATTAGTGGAATGCGATGAAGAGAGAGACATTGCAAAATTTATGTCCAAGTGTCTTACTTGTCAGCAGGTGAAGTTAGAACATCAGAGGCCTTCAAGATTATTACAACAGTTTGCCCATCCCAAAGTGGAAGTGGGATTTGATTGCTATGGATTTTATAGGTGGCTTACCTCGTACGTCAAGTGGCTATAATGCTATCTGGGTGATAGTTAACAGATCGACTAATAAGCTCACTTTCTGCCAATTAAGAAGATGTACTCTACTGACAGGTTAGCAAGATTGTATGTTAACCAGATTATTTGTCTTCATGGAGTACCAGTGAGTATAGTGTCTGACAGAGGAGCCACATTTACTTCAGTCTTTTTGCAAGAATTACATGAGGCTTTGGGTACAAAGTTGGACTTCAACATAGCTTTTCATCCTCAAACTGATGGTTACTATGAAAGGACCATTCAGACTTTGGAGGATATGCTTCGGATGTGTGTGATGGATTTTGGTGGTCAATGGGACGTACACTTGTCATTGATTGAATTTGCATATAACAACAGTTATCATGCAAGTATTGAAATGACTCCGTATGAAGCACTGTATGGAAGAAAGTGCAAATCGCCTTTGTGTTAAAAAATTGGCAAGAGACAGTTGACAGGACCAGAATTGGTGCAATTGACTTCTGAAAAGGTACCCATCATTCAGCAGAGCTTAAAGATAGCCTTCAGCAAACAGAAGAGCTATGCAGACCCTAAGAGAAAGGATGTGTCATTCTCTATTAGAGACTTGTTGTTTCTTAAAGTGTCTCCAATGAAGGGAGTGATAAGGTTCGGTAAGAAGGGTAAGTTAGCTTCCAGATATATCGGACCCTTCGAGATTCTATCGAGAGTTGGCAAAGTGGCGTACCAACTCATGTTTCCACCGGAGTTGTCTCTGATTCACCCAGTATTTCATGTTTTGATGTTGAGGAAGTATGTTTCTGATCCTTCGCATGTTCTTCAGCCTCAGACAGTGGAGCTCAACGAAGGTTTAGCGTATGAAGGGTACCTAGTGGCGATAGTGGATCGACAAGTTTGACAGCTCCGCACTAAAGAAATTTTGATGGTGAAAGTACTGTGGAGCAACCATACGGTGGAAGATTGCATGTGGGAGACTGAGGCAATGATGCAAGTGGCATATCCCTATCTTTTTCAATTGTGAAAATTTTGTACTCCTTTTATTTTATTTAAAATTCAAGGACAAATTTTTATAAGGAGGGAAGATTGTAAACACCCGGATTATTTTTAAAATTATAAAATATATTTTTGAGACTTGCAGTGTTAATAAATATTTTATTAATATTGAGATTATTATTTAGTGAAATTAAATCTAAATTTTTGGTAATGAGAATTATTTTAATTATTATTTATAAAAGTGTTTGTAGACGGCGGGCTTTAGCGCGCGTCCAAGTTTATTGCAACCGCGACACTGTTTGAGCTCAGGGCTCTAGGGAACACGCTAACCACTGTTACAAAGACATGGCGTGGAGATGAGGAGTCGCCACCTAGGGAAATAACTGGGACAAATCGAAAGTGGTGGTAACTCGATTCTCTAATATAAGCTAGCACCATAACCAGGAGTTCTGGATACGGAATACAAACTTCTTTTAGTCTTGTGTTCATTTAGATTTATTTTATTAATTACTATCTTATTTCCTAATTACATGCAATTTCATTAAACCTTAATTGAACATCCATCCAACCCTAAGGCAACCAATCCATGAAAAAACACATAAAAATGCATTCAAAGCGTAATGTCCCTAAATCTAAACTATATTTAATTTTAATTTAAGTTAACTAAATCTACACATTTTATTTACAAGTGAAATGGAACTAAAAGTGGGCCTACATTTTTATGATTAGTGAGCCTAAATCTATTTATTTTAATTCTAAAGAAAATTGGCCTAAGTTTATTAAATTTAAAAAATAATAATAATAAATTAGTGTTCTTAATTCTAATTAATTTTAATTAAATGAAATGATTCTAAGTCTACAAATTATGAAGAATGCTTTATTAATGGGCTGAGCTAAGTCTAAGTTAATTTTATTTAACTAAAAAAATGGGCCTAAAATATAAATTAACCTAAATGGGCCTAAATTAATTTTAATTAAATCTAAAACCAATTTTGAAGTCTATCAATTAAGTAAATTAAAACTTACACATGGGCTTGGGGCCCAAAATAAATAAAATAAAAAATAAGCCTAAATAAAAATAATAAAAAATAATAGATAAAAAACAAACGTTATATGATTTTTCTAACCCTAATTTTAATTACATACAACCTAAAATTAATCTAAAGCCACCATTAATTTTAATTGAATTTACCAAATGAAACCCTAATTTACTAACCAATTAATTAAAACAAAAAAACACATGTCATACACATAATTTTACTATTCTCACTATTGGGGCTATTACAATGATCTGCGAACAATAATAATCACCTACCAAAAAATAAATACACAACGCAATTACCACTAAAACGCAGAAAATAAAATAAACCTAAAACTACGTTATATTAATAGGGATTAATCCATGACATTCCATGGACCTTCATGGATCTAATCTGTTCAATCTCATCTCCATGATATAGAATATTTCCACCACCATAATCAAAGAAACAAAGTCAAAAATCAAAAACTGATTAGAATAAACCTAAAAACAAATAATAAAAAATGAAAATAAATAAAGTAAAAGGTAAGGATCAAACGCAGATATGCAATATTGATTAGCTCCTCAGAGGTTTTGTTTGATTCACCGTTTGAATAAATCTGCTATATTGATGTTTTCAGTTCCAGACTTTGATTGCTTTTTAAAAGAACCGTAGAACATAAAATTTATAAAAGAAAGAAGATTTTTTTTTTAAAGAAGAAGGGCCTCTCCCCAAAATTTTCCTAGAAAAGAAAATCTCTTTTTTTTTCATCCCTTTTCACTTTTTTTTCTCCGTTCTATCTTTTTTCCGTTCCTTTTTCTCCTTACCCTTTTTTCTTCTGCGTCTCTCCTTTTTATTTCCCGTCAGATTAACACCCACGCTATCTTATCATCCCAACCAAACGATAAAGACTTTATCTTTATCGTTGGGACAATAAGATTTCAATTTATTTACATATAAAAATTAAAATAAAATTTTATTTTTTTATTTTTTTGAAACTAATTTTTAACCAATCAAAATTTAAATAAATAATTTCAAAAATTAAAAAATGTCGGAGTCTGGTCGGAAGTGTAGAATTCCGGCCGAAATTGTAGATTCACGATCGAAATTTTGGAATTCCGATCGGAATTCTGGATTTTCGGTCGGAAATCTGGAATTCGGATTGAAAATTGAATTTTCGAAATCCAGTCGGAAATCCACAATTCCGATCAAAATTCTGGATTTTCGGTCGGAAATCCTTTCTTTCCCTTTATATTTTAACATTTAATTACAAAAAGACTCCTGAAGAAAAAGAGACTTTTCAATTTAGCCGTAAAAAATGCAATCAAGCCTTAGGATCTAAAATTCAAATACTAGAGACCTATTTCCAACAAATTTTCATCATCGGAGTCCTCTTTCATATCCATACTCTAGTCATCTCGAAATTGGGTGCTTATAGTTGCCCCCCTTTGCCGCTATTTGCTTGACAAATTGCGGTAAAGCAAATAAGCACACAGTTTTAAAGGTAAGGAGTTAGGATACTTACCTGACGTGTTACAGAGCGTTGGCCTATAACATTGAATCCCGCGACATTGTTTTAATCGTCCCATGATGTAAGCTTTGTATTGCTACAATCTATAATTGCTAGCAAGCTTTCTACCTTTGACGCTACAGTCCATAACTACTCGCGATTGGCTGTAACCCTTTTGTTGCTCACTTTTGATGCTGCAGTCCATAACTGCAAATTTTGATTTGAAAATACACTATACTCGGACGTATAGTGTTGAATTAGAAAGTACACTACACTCGGTCGTATAGTGTTGAGATACACTATACTCGGTCGTTTAGTGTTGAGATACACTATACTCGGTCGTATATCGTTGATTTGAAAAGATACTACACTCGGTCGTATAGCGTTGATTTGAAAAGTACACTATACTCGGCCGTATAGTGTTGAGATACACTACACTCGGTCGTATAGTGTTGATTTGGAAAGCACACTATACTCGGTCGTATAGTGTTGATTGGAAATACACTACACTCGGTCGTATAGTGCTGACTGAAAATACACTGTACTCTGATGAATAGTGTTAAAAGACACTATACTCGGTCTTATAGTGTTGATTTGATGATACACTATACTCGATCGTATAGTGTTGATTTAAAAATACACTACACTTGGTCGTATAGTGTTGATTTGAAAATACACTATACTCGGTCGCATAGTGCTGATTTGAAGATATACTACACTCGGTCGTATAGTGCTGATTTGAAGATACACTACACTCGGTCGTATAGTGTTGATTTGATGAAATTAGCTACATTCCTTGTGGGACATCTAGCCATGATGCTATCACTACTGTGTAGTGTCTAGCTGATTGCACTATATTCCCTATGGGACGTCTAGTGAGATGAATTGAAGAAATTAACTATATCCCTTGTGGGACATCTAGTTAATTGCATTATAGTTCCTGTGGAACATCTAGTGAACTTATGATTTGAAAATGTGCTATAGTTCCTATGGAACATCTAGCAAAAGAGTGTGTGAAAGGTGTTATAGGTCCTGTGGAGCATCTAGCAACTTGTGCTATAACTACTGTGTAGTGTCTAGCTGAAGTGAATTCAAAATGTTGTTACAACTACTGTGTAACATATAATGAAATGAACTTCAAATTCATGTTATGGCTACCACGTAGCATATGACTGAGTGAATTGGAGTTATAGCTACCATGTAGCGTATAACTAAGTGAATGCGATGTGTGAAAGATGCAGACATTACCTTTTGAATTTCACATCAACTGGAATTTTGTATTGGAGATGGCTGATTGCTTTAAATTTCTCTGCTGATTGGCTTTAATCAGCTGCCTTCATTGGTTGATGACCTTAATTTGACTTGATAATGCGGGTGCTGATGATATATACTGAGTGTATTTTCTTCTGCATTTCAAAACTTGTTAAAGTCAGTTTCAGCATGATGATTGTACAAAAGTGCATTTAAGCAAATTCATCATTTATCATAAGATAATGTGCATTCAACGCATCCCACTAATTTTTATTTTCATGACTATCATTTATTTGCCATTTGCAAAGTTAGAGGTATCATTAACCACCTTATACTGAGAGTGTTTATTTACCAAGTGAAGAGCTGACTTTCACACCTAAATTCAGAGAAAACTTGCTAAACAAAACTTATGGAAATTGAGTATAAACAAATTGAATTTCAAGGATCAAAATAGTCTTTGAGTTATTGATGTGTTTTCTTCTTTATCCAAGTATTCCCCCGCCTTTCTGATATTACTCAGCGTGGATACCATTGGAAAGGTACTTTAGATACTCATACTCTATTTAGAGTATTGGAGTAAATAGAGCAGTTTTTAACGTGGTCCTCTTTTAGTATTCCTCCGCCTTTCTCGTATTACTCAGCGTGGATACCACCAGAAGATTCACATTGATACTCTTACTCTTTTCTGAGCATTGGAGTAGATTAGAAATGTTTGCTCCTATTTCAATTCTCCTCTTAGTATTCCCCTACCTTTTTTGTATTACTCAGCATGGATACCGTCAAGGGATTTTGTACTCTTACTCAATTTAAGCATTGGAGTAGATTGGATGCACGTTTATTATGCAAAAATACTGAAATGATACTCTAAATCCAAGCAATTTATACTGCAAATCCATAGATTTTATTTTTGCATATTTTCCCTTCGTTTGGGTGTAAAGAGAGCATTAGATTAATTAAAGTTTAAAAACTCTCAACACAGAGCTGTCAACTAGACATCTAAACTCTGCAAGGCTAATAAACAAGAGTTATTAAGATCAAAAGTTCATGAGATAAGTTTTCGCACATGATCTCATGAAATGGATGAATTTACTTTGAATTTTGAATTGAGGAAGCACTTTACTGTATAAACTAAAAGGATAGAATCTTGTTACTTCCCTTGAGTATTTATCAAGACGCTTGTCAAACGGGGTGATATTCTGATGATCAATTGGCGTTTGCCTTCTTGCCTGTTCTTACTTTCGTGCTGGTTCTTTTCCTTCCTTTTCCTTTTTATTTTCCCTGCACAAAATACCATAAGTTAGTTTAATCTGTTTACAGGTGAAGAAATTTTCTCAGAATGCAACATTATTTTTCGCACTTTTCCCTTTTGATTGTGTTGATGATGTCTTATATCACAAGCGTCTTGATACTTCGCCCTTGAAGTCATGGCGTAGAGCTGAGTTTATCTTTCTATCACCTTCGCTGATGCTATGACAAAAAGGGCTTCATTGCTCTTCCTGACATCCTCACAAAAGAGGTTTAGGAGTTAGAAGGCTTTATTTTATGATCAGAGAAATTTTAGAGTGCATTCATATCAAGATTTGAGTGCATTCTTCCCTTTTTAAGGCCGATAGCTGCATTGCTGGTGTGGTAGACCTTCAGATTATGAGTTGAGAGAAGCTGGATTTGATGCTTCATCTCTGTTGAAGCAATATTGTGGCTGTCAAAAATGCATTCAGGTTCATCTCCTGAAGTTTATTCCTCTTGAGATTGTCTAGGATGAGACTTCTCCCTATTAGATAGGCCTATTGAGCCTCTGCTTCATCTTGATAGTATTGCCCTTCCTATTTTTACTCCTCCAGACTCTGACTACTTTCCTGTACTTTATAACACTAATTTTGAATATTAGTAGCAAAGTATTTGTATAATCTTGATTTGTCTCAAAAATCTTTTACCATGGTAAGCAAGTACTTCATAATAGATATATGCAAGTGTATGCATGTTTTATATGATATGTATGATCCTAACAGGTCTTCTGTGGAGTAGAGTTATGCTCGCAGCTCAGAGTGTGAGAACGAGGTGCTTTGTCAACAACTTGCAGATTTGAGCCTTGAATGTTTCAAGGTTGGTACTTCTGATGCTGAAGCTTCTAATATTATTCGGCTAACAAATAACCGACTGAAGGATGAAGACCATTTTCTGATGATTGCTATATAGATGAACTATTGTTTGTTGCTTGTAGTTCATTTCTTTTTGCCCCCAGAACTCTTCTACTGACTACTATATTTCAATGTTCATCTTCATTCTTTGAGTGCAGACTCATTATTTTGCCCCTAAATTGCCCCTAGAGCTACATTTTGCCCCCCAGTTTCTGATAACTTTCCTTCATGCCTGTCATTAGTCTTACTCTCAATGGAGGCTGGACAAAGTGGAATTTATAGCTTCGCAAAACTCTTGAGTAGAATATGAGGTTTGATGTTGCCACCATGATTGAGGATAACTACAAGTTATGGGTTGCCACCTAAATTCTCTAAATACAAAAAGACACTTGATTTTACAATCAAAATCACAAAGGGGCTACGAAAAAGAGAAAATAAAACTAAAATAATGATCTTATAGCTCTGATTTTTAGCTTTCATTATGTTTTGTGTTTCCAATTAGATACCTATGCAATAAGATAAAGACGAATATGCGATAGTCGAACAATAAACTCAAATTCAACTTTATTCATTCATTATATTTTTTTTAACATTTAATTATAAAAAGACCCCTGAACAAAAAAGACTTTTCAATTTAGCCCGTAAAAAATGCAATCAAGCCTTGGGATTTGAAATTCAAATACTAGAGACCAATTTCCAACAAATTTTCATCATCGGAGTCCTCTTTCGCATCCATACTCTAGTCATCCCGAAATTGGGTGCATACAGTGTGTTAATTTTATTTTAAATAAATTGTTAACTAAGTATTATTTCGTATTTTATTAGCTATATTTATTTAGTTGAAAGATTGGTGATAAATTAGTATTTTATTATTATTATTATTAAAAAAACAACTTAAATTTTTTTTTCGGGAATTTCTTTTCCCTTTCCTGTTCTTTTTTCTTCTTCTTCTTCTTCTTCTTCTTATTTCTTATGCCAGAAACCAGACCAGCCACGCCCACTGCCAGTCGCCCATTCACCGTCGCTTCGCCACCTCTAGCTCGTCAACAACATTCCAGCTTCGCCGCTAGTCATCTCTCTTCTCCGGTTTTCTTCTTTTGACCGGAAGTTGACTTGGCCGCTGGCAACGATTCCGGCGTCGTTGGACTCCTATCCTTCCAAGCTTCTCAAAGCTACCTCCGGTTTTTACGATCTCCTTCCGGATCGACAAAAAATGAGGTAAATACATTTTTGAGTTTTTGTTAATTTTTTTATTTATTAAGTGAGTTTTATGTTAAATGTTGAGTATTAAAGTTGATGTAGAGATTGAATGTTACGCAAAAATAATTTTTCTATATTTTTCGGATTTATTTTTAATTTTTTGGAATTTTTGGTTCGGGTTACTATTTCGAGCCAAAAAATATAGATAATTTTAATAAATACTATATATTATTTGGAGTAATGTTTGTGAAGGAAATTTTATAAAATTAATTATAAGTTTTGGAAGTAATATGTGAAAAATATAAATTTTAGAGAAAATTGTGTAATTGGAATTTTTAATTGATTTTTGGTAGATTTATAGTTAATTAGCATGTATAATAATAATTTTGATTATTAGAAAGTATAAATTAGTTTTATTAGCTAAATTAGTATTTTTGTATATTTTGTTGATTTTAGATTAATTTCTGAATATAATGTAAATGTATATAAATATTATAGTATTTAATTATTTGATGATTTAATTATATTAGAGTTAAAATATATTTTTTTATGAATTTCCGGAATTTTATAAATAATGAATTTGAGTATAAGCTATAATTTTACTATTTATTTGAAAATAAATATATTTTATATTTTATTTTGGAAATAAATTGAACTATGGTATTTAAATGAGATTTTATGATTTTTGAAAAATTTGTTAAAAATTATATTATTTTATTGACTGTTGTGAATTTGGAACTCGGTCGGAATTGTGTGTGGTTTGGGAGTCCGACCTGAATGTGATTCTGTGTAGAATTTTCGAAGTGTGTTTTCATGCAGGAACAACTCTATTTTAAGTAAGGAGATGTCCGTTTTACAGAGGAGATTCAACCAAATTTTTGATAGATTTCTCGTAAAGTGTGGCATCAGCCTATGTCAAAATTATAGTTTTAGATGAGTTATGTCTTAGATCGAGTCAATTCCTTCATTTCATGATTTTAATAATTCTGAGAATTTCATGAATTTAATTATTTATCCTACGAGTATATTTTAAATAAATATTATTTATTTTAGAGAACTCTAGGACACGAGCTGTAGCACTAGGGTAACAGAGAACGAGTCGCTCGACACGCTTAATCTGTGAGTTAATTTTATGGGATGTGTGTTGTGTGTGTTTCAATATATTTTTCTAGCAATTAAAGATAAAGTATGTTTAAAAGAAAAATTATCCGATATGATTTATTTATTGATTTAATTGTTATTTATTCATTATTTAATGATTTAATGATTTATTTATTTATTTGATTTAATTACTTATAATCCAAATTGATTTAGAGATAATGGTAGGACGTGCTACCTAGTAGGTATCACTAGGACCACGTGCGCACTAATAATATCTTAGTATATGATTATTATGTGAATGGTTAGAGCTCGGTTGATGCATTCCTCTCGGGCCGGTAAAAGAAAAGAAAAATAAATGTAACTTGGTTGATGTATTACTCTTGGGACATCCAATATGGAATAAGTGAAATGACTGTAACAGTAACTCGGTTGATACATTGCTCTCAGGACGGCAGTCACTTAGATTAAGAGAGTCGAAAGGCTATTAGAATAATGGTTTATGTGTTCTACCAGATTTTCCACCAAAATACTTATTTTAAATATTTTATACGAGAATTTTATATTAAATTGATTTAAGAAGTTTTAAAGAGACTTGATATAAATATCTTCGAAAAGTAAATTATTTTAATAATTGTAATTATTTTATTCTATTTTATTTTAAAAAGGGTTTTAACAAATGATTTTAAAATCAGCATACATTTTATAAAATTGATTCACTCAGTAAGGTCTGATTTCCTTCAATTTTTTTTTCAGGACCTCACAATCTGTCTGATAGTATTCTTCGTTTTCGTCGAGTTTATTCTTTACCGACTGCATTATGTATGTTAATTTAATTTTGTACTGCGTAACTAAAATTTTAAACACCACAGTAGTTAAATTTCAAATATGTATTATTGATATTTTATATTATATCTGAATTGAAATATTATATTTAAAAATATATTATTTTATACTTTTATAATATTATGTATTTATTATGATTTATTATTAAATGTATTGATTTATTTCCGTAAAAAAATTTTATAACTTACTACAAAATTTGATTACTTTATATATTTTTATTTTTTAATACCGATCACAAACCTCCAATTTAGATCGTGATACCTTATATGCAGCGGGTGGCCAAAATAGTGCTATACAGTAAAAGACGAAAAAAATTTTCATTTTTTGCGTGCCATGATAAGAGGGCAAAAACATTAAAAAAAGTCAAATTAGTAAAATATCACAAATAATAAACAAAAAATAATACACTGTTCATGTTGCTAAGTACATATTTTTCAAAGTTATATTACATCTTTATAAAAAAAAAATTATTGGAAATAAGCAAGTTGCATATTTGATGCCTTCGAAAAACACCACTACTTTTTCAGAATATTAATTAGATTTTTTAAATTACTTTATAGATTTTTTTTTTTGCAGTTAAAGAAAAAGTTACATGATATTTCTGTTGTAAATAAAATAAATGAACTGCGGTTGTTACTCTTGGCGAAATTTAAAAAAGTTTTATGGTACATATTTTGTGAATATATAATAAATGGAGTTAAATTTATGAAATATATTTAATATTTTGTATTATTTAAATTTATGTAATATATTTATTATTTTGTATTATTTATGTAATATATTTCTGTTATATATATATATATATATATATCTTTAGTTGCTTTGTCAAATGTACTTCTTTTTTTTTAACATTCTATTTCATAATAAGTTTAACCTTTTTTCTACTAGTCTAACTTTTTAGGTCTTTGAATTTCAATTCAAAATTATTCGACTGTTGAATTTTTTTCTATTCTGATATCAAATCTTTAAAATTGGTCATTTTTATAATATCTAAATTCATAATAAATCTTGTTGTTTTTTATTTTGAATTAACATAAAAATTATGTAATTTAAATATTGATAAATTATATAATAAATATAATTATTTTTTTAAATTAAATAAAAATAAATTTTATAAATCAATAACGGCTGAATTTAAACCTATAATTAACAAAGTGTATGCATCTATTTGTACAAAGATATTGTAAAAAAGCTCTTACTAAAGTTGTGCTTTTAAATCTTTCAGGTACAAAATAAAAGTACACCCTAAACCATATATTAGATTAAATAGTTTTTTGTCATTATATTTGGGCTTTACATGATTTTTCTGGGATAACTTACTATAGAAATGTGATTATTAATTAGTTTGTGCTAGGTTTAGCTTTCTTTATTATAAGAAAAAAAAATATTTGTGAGATTGTAAAATATTTTTACGAATCATCCATTATAAAATATATTTATACAACAATTTAATAAAATTTTATACCACTAACCACCCATTTAGGTTGTATTAATCTTTAAATACGAGAACATGTGTACCCCTCAACAAGTAGCTAGGGTAAATAACTTCAAAATTTAATAATATGGAATTTATTTTTAATTTACAACTTAGAAGTGTCTAAATATTAATTTTATATATATATATAATTATTTATTTATTAGTTTGACTTTGTTGCACACTTGCACTTAATCTCATTGTTGATTCCAACGAGTTTTAAGACTTAGATTTCAAATTCTAATTGTCAACTAGATTGATTTAGAGTCTCATAAAAAGATTATAGTAAAGCTAAAGTTATATGGTTAAAGTTCCAAAATATATTGGTAGCTGTTAGAATTAAAATTACTACTTTTTATCTTTATATGGTTATAAAATTTTTTAAAAATATAATATAGCATAGTTAAATTAGAATATTTTCACTACATTCAAAATTTAATTTTTGACATCATAATTAGTTACCGAAATAAACTCACTTAATTAAATTACAGGAGTAATTAAAGTAAAAAAAATAAACAAATAGCAACAACAATTGTTAGAATTAATTATTATGGACTATGTTTATTTAAGTAATGTTGTAATATAAGTATTATGTATTAAATTAATTATTAAATAACTTTTTTATAATTTTATTTAAATTGAATCTGATTATTATTATCGATAATTTAAATAAAAAAATTAAAGAAGAAAAACCGTTGTATTTTCTTTGCATTAAATATCATCATTCACGTATATTTTAAAAAAAAATAGATCTTTATAATATCAAGATAGAAGCAATTTTTTTAAAAAAAAAAAGGTTAAAATTGCATGCAAAGGGATAAGGTGTGTGGACGTAGAAGATAGCCACGTACCAAGAAGAGAAAAAAGGAAGTGTTAAAGAAGCATGTGGTGGCCAGCCAATTTGCCTCGTAACTCACAAATTAAAAGAAGCAGAAGCAGCAGCAGCAGCTGGACCACTCATCTGCTCATCTCCATTCCACATACAAAGAAAATATTTTTATGCTACATTAAAAATAAATATAAATTAATTTTTATAAATTTCATTAATTAATATTTATTTTAAAAAATTAATTTGATTGCAAATTTTTTACTTATTAAATATTTTTTTATAAAAATTTCTGATTTTGTTTATGAATGATAAGTTGATGATCGACCCTTTTCACAGTATGGGATTTTTTTTTTTGGAATTTTACGCATTTTACAAATTTATGTCTGATTTTTTATACAATTATAAAATATTTTTATACGATATTAAATATAAATTAATTTTTATCAATAATTTATTATTATTAATTTAAAATTTTAATTTTGATTATAAAATTTTTTTATCATTAAATATTTTTATATAAAATTAAATAAAATTTTACACCACTATTTGAGCCGAATTTCGGATTTTTCTTTATAAGTGATAAGTGGATAATCAATGCATTTCTCTTTGTTGGTTTTTTTTTTTTTTTTGAATTTTAAACTTTTTTTTTTCCAGCTGCTTGTAATTATTGTAAGGTTGGAAGGAAACTGTTTCTTTTACAAAAGCATTCATTTTCATCATCTCCTTCGTCTCTTTTTCTTGTCTCTTTTCTTTTCTTTCAATAAAATCTTTTATCCGAATCTTTTCTGATGTTGAAAATGAAAAAAAAAAAATTAGAGGATCGACCTTACTTTTAATTAAATATTTTAATTTTATGAAAAAATATTTTATCGGGCATATTAGATGGGATACGCTAGTTAAACACATACATGCAACACAAATGATGAGGTTGATCAAATATTGGTTGTATTTGATTTAATAATTGTAACTAAACATTAAGAAATGGTTAATAATAAAACTTATTGAATTGTTCTAATCGATAAAAGATTTTGTTTTTTAAACTTTAATTAGTTTGATATTATTAAAATTTCAAAATATATATCATATTTAGTGGTATAGTTGACAATTTTAATTAATTTGAATTTTATTTATATATTATTGTCGTATTAATTATTGATCGAATTTTAAACTGAATCTAAATAAATTATTATTTTTTATAATTTTATCATAATCATACATTTTAATCAAAATCAAAAAATCATAAATAACAACTTTAAAAAGTCACTTCAAATGACATGTAAATATATTTTATTGCTGTTAACATATAAATTATGTTAAAATTATATATAATTAAAATTATAATATTTTACTAATTTTTAAAAAATATAATAATTTTACAAAAAAATTATAAATATCATAAATTTTTAATACCAATAAATTAAAAAAAAAGTATATAGACACAAACAAATATATATATATATATATATATATAATCAGTTCTCTAAAAATTATTTTTATTAAGTTGAGTTTTGGATTTGAATTTTAATATATACAGTCATGTTAAATTAATTATTAAAATTTTTTTACCATTTTTATAATTCTATTCAAGTCACACTTAATTAATTAAATTTGAGTGAGGTTAAAAATATTAAAAAAAAACTAGAAACCTTATATACATGTATATTATTTGTTACAAGTTCGGAATATCATATTGCAAGATATTTTCTTCCAACTTTTCTTTATAAAATAAATAGAATATATAATGTTATGGTATGGTTATATATGAATGTGAATTATGGGTAACTGTTATATTATTAGTATATATACTGCCATAAGGGAATATCATAATTCCCTTTGGAGCTGCTTGAAAGATAAATTGCACGAAAACTTAGTATTATTGTTAAATAGTTAAAAAAAAATTGTGATTTACTTTCATGTAGAATTTTGTAAATTTTTTACATTATATAGATATGAAATTTATTTATAGCTTCAATGCTGTTTTTTAGTGGAATAAATTTAAATAAATTATTACTAATATATCCTGATTCGTCTTTCTGAATTTAAATTCCAAATTTGTAAGTTAAGTTTATCACACTCAGTTTATGCAATAACGTTTCTAAAAACTTCATTTCACCCATGAGATTCAAATTCATAACTAGACTAGCTTTTTAACTATATAGATCAAACTCCATTGGTCTTTATATTTTAAAAATATGAGATTTATGTGTATCTCTAAAATTATTTTTTCATTACAACTAGACTTAAATCATTTATCGCATGTTAAATCAAAGATATAACGGATTTTTAATGAGTTAAAAAATTAAATTAATAAAAAATTAGTATTTAATTAAAATAATAAAAATTAAATATTATTACTTTTTATCACTCATATATATTACCTAACTTTTTATGTATTTTTAAATGTGAGATTGGTTCATAACAATTTTGAACTAAGCTTCACCATTTGCCCATGACGATTCAGAGGTCCAGAACGACATGGGCTTAAAAAATAAGTGATCCATGATTGTTTTAGAGCTTAACTCCCAGCTGAGCTGACTCAATGGCACTTGTGGACTTTGCAAAATATTTGAAGGCCATCTTGGCACTTTTCAACTTTCCGAAGTGGGCTTCTGTTGTCCGAAGCACACACAAAATAATTAGCAAAATATTAATGTAAGAGTGCTATTTATTATTATTATTTTTATCCGCATTCGATTGCTGTAAGAATTCCGATGATTTCAAAATCTAAGCAAAATGAAACCATAAGAAAAGTAAACTCCTTCAATAAGTTTTTTTTACACGTTTAAAACTCAAATCCGAAACTCTATTTAAGAAAATTCAAGCTTCTTGTAATTTGAACTAATAGATGTTGATAGTATAAAATTTACTATTTAAATCAATATGTATCTGAACAACCTTAACACTCATCAAACAATTCTTGTTTTTAGTAAATGTAAAATAAATATCGCATTCAACATAAATATTCATTATAAAAAATCATCAAATAAAAAAAACTAAAATATTTTCCTATCGAATGTGATATTTCAACTTGGATTTCATATCTATATATTAAATGAGAAGTCATTGAAATACTAAGGTATAATTTTTTTTTTTGGTAGATAGGTTGATAATGTATGCATATAAATTAATGTAATAATGATATTGTAATCCATATTAATCAGTTAATTAAGGTTTAGCAACAGTTGTGGTGTAGGTGTAGGACTAATTTTATATAGGACACCATGTGAGTCATGTGGTCATGTTGAATTAATTAACATAGAGATAGGGCACATTAAAATTTGTCTAGGGGCTATGTCTTGCTTGCAAATCTTGCATCAAGATACGCCTAAATGGAATATGTATAGGTGGATCATGCAAGAGATAATCTTCTGTAGATTTGTTTTTATAAGGGATTATGTATAGGTTGAAAGATCTAAATTACCAAGTCAAAATTGCTATGCCCAATAAGCTCATTAATTAGCATATATAGCACATAATATTATAAGTCCAAATTGACATTTAAAATTTAATATTAAAAAATAAATTTTGATATTAATTTTATTGGTTCAAATAATTAATAAGAAACTTTTAAAATTTCGAATTTTGTATTCGAATTTTATTTATAAGAAAATATATAATTTTAATTTGTTATAAAATTCATCTAACTCAAATTTTACAGTAAACTCATATGGTTATTGAATAGTCAAATCACCAAATTAAAAAACTTCAATGAAACAATATGGAATAATCATATTAATTTTTATAAAATCACAACCTAGCTAACATTTTCTACCTCAATTATTTGATGTAACAACCAAATATTATAAATTTTTGAAAATCATTTGAAACTTAAAGTGTCGCATCTTGATTTTAATAGATCCCATCAGAACATGCTTCGGGTTTGAATTATTTATTTTCAAAGTAATGGCTTTATATATATATATATTGCTTAAACCAAAATTAGTCCATATAGTTTTTTTTTTCCTGAACAAGTAGCATACATAATCTAGTAAATTATTTATAATTCTGAATTTTGTTATAATTTATATTTTAACAGAGTTAAAATAAATAGCACCCACTTTAAAAAGAACAACTAGATGTTACCCTTTTTTTAATTTTACTTAAAATATAAATTATAATAAATAAAAATAATTGTTAAAGTATACAAGGATTTTTATCAAATTTAAAAGTAAAAGAACTTGTATAAAAAATTAAATGTTGTATAATAGAAACATATACAAAACAAAACAAAAGCTAGGCAAAACCTTGAGAAGCTAGTTATCACAATTCATTGGATTCCACCAACTTTGACAAAGAATCTTATAGCTATAGGATTATGACCAACACAATCCTCAAAAATATCAAAAACTTTATTATCAATGTTTTATTTTTCTATCCATAGTAAGTTTTTAACACATTTATCTAGAATATAAATTTAATTATTTTTTATTTTCTTAACTGAGTGAAATGATTTAAATTTCTCCAAGGAGAAATGGAGTTTAAATGCTACTCTTTACTATTATATGTGCATAACTTTTTATAAGGGACATATAATTAAATTAACTTTGAACGCAATAAATTTTAAAATGTATAATCAAATTTTATCCTAAAAATTTATTTACTAATGAATAGATTTTGTTAATCAATAACAATAATCCAACGAGTTATAAATTATCCATCTCAATTTGATCTATGGTTGGGGCAAAACTTTCACTAATAAAAAAAAAAAATCTTTCAGCTAGAAGAAAGATATTAAACAATCAAATTTATAAAATATATTATAAATGTAATTGAATATAATATAATCATAATATATGGATAAATTTTTTTATAATTTTAAATATTAAATTAAATTTAACCTCATGAAATGGGATTTGTAATCAACAAATGTACATATAAAAAGGATTTGCAATTGTAATAGTCTATTTTAAAGAAAAAAAAATATTTTTTATAAGTAAAAGTCAAACAATATTACAAGTCAAGTCAACGAATGAGCCAAAATTCTTTGTTGTTGTGATCTAGTGCTTCTCATGAGTATGGAGTCTTAACTAAAAACTCATACTTGTCAACTCCACTTGCAGGAACTGCCACCATTACTTTAACATCAGCCGTCTGATTCAACACAGGCAAGATCAAACAGTACCTATCACAACAGATGGATCCCACATGAACAGCTTTTCCCATCCCAAAGTCAACTCTCTCTAACCCTAATCTTGACCATTGTGATATTATCAAAACACCTACTGAGTCAGGACACGCCCTTGATTGACTCACTGATTCTATAACCGATCTCACATGCTCATCATCGACTCTTTCTTTAGCTTTCTTTATCAACAGTGATGCGTACCCTAATCCTTTCTCTGTTAAATCTTTAACAGTTGTTTGTGCACAACCAAGAACAAATGCGTTGCCGTAGTATCCATGGGGTAGACTGGGTTTAACTCGATTTCTAACGTTGATACTAAACAGAAGCTTCAAGATTTGATTTGATGGTAAGTTTAAAGCTCTTGCCCAACTTCTCCATACATGAGCTGACACAACTTCATAAGAAGTGAATGTTGACTCACGAGTTGTGGAAATCGCTAGTCGTTTTAGCTCATTTTGCCTTCTTTTATCGATAATAATAGCAGTAGGAGCGAGTGTTTCATTCGAAAACCTACTCAAAAACCCGCAAAGATCAGGAACTCGGTTAAACTCAGGATGACTCGGTGATGAGTAAGATCGATAGTGAGGCTTTATTGGATCAAAAAGATGACGATCCCAAATGGGTTTAGGTTTTAAATCAGTAATAACTCGTTCTTGATCTTGACTCGTGGCAAGATAAGCAAACGAGTTAAGAAACTCAGCACTACCAACCCCATCACATACGCAATGGTTGAAGCCAACTCCTAAAGTGGCAGCACCATCTTTAAGCCATGTAAGCTGGATGACAAGAAGTGGGTCCCCCTTAAGAACATCGGCCACGTAGAAAGATAGGAGTTTCCTCCATTGTGTCACGTACCTTGGAGCTCTATCAAAATCACTAACAGTAATGTTATCAGATAAAGCTTCAATGAACACTGCACCTTGGGCTCGACATACGACTTCAAGATTGGAGCCATCAGGTTTAGCCCTGACTCGACCTGCAAGAGGGTAGTAAGGAACCAATGCCTTAGCCAATGCGGACTTGACTCGAGCCGTGACGGAACCACGGTCTAACCCTGGACGAGCCTTGAAAACCAAGAGGTATTCAATAGTGAAACGTAGAAAGAGCTGAGAATCAAGAGAGGAAAGAGATAATATACGAGTTGGAGTTGGGGTTGATGGTTTAACAACAACAGCTTCTTTGACATGAACAGAACTCAATGCCATTCTTGGTGGGTTTTTCTTTTGTGCTCTTGATTTAAGGGTTATGGCTACAAGAAGAGGAGAGGTGGGTTGCTTATATACATAAAAGAAAGAAATGATTATTGGGTTGTTAATTAATGTTAATGGTGTTAATAATTATAGGCAAAGAAACCATGTGTATGTAGAAATGATTAATTAATGGTAATGGTGTCAATAATTATACACCTAGCGTATGTGAAAAAATTAAATATTTATGGAGAGATTTTCACCATATCTTACTCATGTTGAATTTAAATTAAAGAGGTTCTAGAAATTACCGAATATCAAGTGTATCAAATGCAAATAAATTATGTGTATGTGTGTGCCTTTATATATATATATATATATATATATATAAAACAGTCAGATAGAAAGATAGATATATAACCTTTTTTTTTTTTGGTGTATATAATGTAACTGTGAGAGATTTGTGCCAAGATTCTCTGGGCACAACTTTATGGAAAAAATTAATATCAAAACAAATATTAACAGCTTGCCTTTGCTTTCTGTCTGTTTAGCAAGATTGATGGCTATGGCTGTAGAAAAAGAAGAGCCGTATATACAGATATATACATGGTCTTTTTGGCAAGACTGATAGCAACAACTCTAAGAGAGATATTTCAAAAAAAAAAAAAAAAAAAAAAAAAAAAACTCTAAGAGAGAAAAAAAAAACAGAGAGTGACATACCACACACACACACATATATATATATATTGATATTTGTGTAAAAATTAGAGAGCCACATACACTATGTATGTTTTTTCATATGCTTAATTAATTGTATGTTTTTTTTTTTGTTAAATGAGTTTGATGGAAATGAATTATACAAGTGTCCAAGTCAAGATTGATCGATTGATAGATGGTTAAAATTTTGAAAAAAATTCAAAAATACATATATAATAATATATCACATATATACATTAATAATTGTGTAATTTAAAGAAATTTGATATCAATATAATTATGTGTAGGATTTGAATTTTTTTTGGTCAAATTTTAGGATTTGAATACTACAATAGTCAATTTATAAAATTTATTTTCACATAATTTAAGAAAAAAAAAATATATATATATATATAGATGGTCTATCAATATCTAAATTTCCTGTTAATAGAAAAAAAAATGTGCATATTGTTTTATAAGTTTTATTGTTTTAGTACTTATAAGTTGTGTTGTTTATCTTAGGGGATCTCTTACATATATATTTATCTAGCTAAAAAGGAGGAACTGATCGATAAGATTTCAATAATATTTTTTTTGAATTGACAATCAACAACATTATGCCTTCAAACCAGACAATCAGCAACATTATTATTAGATTTTTTTTTCATTGTATATAGTAAAATTAATAGTTAACTAGTAGTAATTTTTAAAATTCTTTTTTGGGTTATATATGGTGAATTCTAAAAATCTAAATAATTCATGAAAATTAATTTCACTTGAATCTTTTCTTTTAAGATAAATACTTTTGACACTTGAATTAGGCCTCTAGTTACATTTTTGATCGATGGGAAAGAGAGGGTGAGAGGACACACATATGGATGTGTGCATCAAGATGATGAGCACCTTTTGGAGTTGAGGATCATTGATTTGCTGTTTTGACACTTGGTGGACCCAAATTTTCAGAAAAATTTTTTTTTGATTAGAATTCTATTTCATGAAGATGCATATATAGGGCCCTGCATGTTTCCTCTTGGTTGATAAAGTACATAAATAATACGTATACGTTTCTAGACACTGGTGACTGGACCCTTCTTTCTTTGGATTCATGCCATATAAGTCCAATATGGTTTGCTAATTTCTGGTCTTTGTTTTAGACTTTTAGGTCAGTATTCTTGGCCATATATGTAATCTAAATCTTGTTGCTTGCTTCAAAATTGAGTGTTTAAACATGTAAATGGAAGATTTAATTATATAACAATCATACATTTTGATTCAGGGAATGGGTTGTGAATGGTTTATGTATAAGATTTTCTTTTTTATCAATTATTCATATTTAAAGTTCATTGAACTCCAATTAATTAATTCAATTGATCCAAATAGATTATAAAATTTTTTTAATAATTAATTTAATACGATTGTATATATTATTATTTGAACTTAAATTTTTTTTTTTAATAAAAATTGGAGCTGAAGGCATCAAAGGTGCACCCAAACATCTTAACTAGGTTGGCACACTTTTAACACCGACATTACACACCAAGGAGCAACCATAAATTAATTATAAAAAGAAATACATAAGAGCTTTAAACAACTCATAGAGGGAAGTGAAAACATAAAGAAAAACAACTCTGAAAGAACAAATAAATGAAACTATATGAAACGATAAGACTCCAGACTGGTTGCATCATTGACCATTAAATGATGACAACAAAAAGGGTAAGTAGGCCACCATTGACATTGCTGAAGATGAAGTCCCAAGGAGGCAAGCTTGTCAGCAACTCTATTCCCTTCACGATAGATATGGTTCACATGGAAAGTCATGGAATGAAGCTGAAATAGACAATGATCCCAAATAGCACGAATCCTCCAAGGAACAGCAAGGGAACAAGACCAAAGGAGATTTACCACAAAAATAAAATCAGACTCGATCTAAACAGGAGAAAGTCGAAGCTCATAAGCTTTTGAAACAACCATCGAAACAGCTAGGAGCTCAGCTTCAAATGTGAACCGGATACCAATAGGAATAGCAAAAGAAGCCAAAGCACAACCATTACTATCCCAGAGAATGCTGCCAGCAACGGCTCTACCTAGAGCACCAAGGGTGGCATCGTCAGAATTGATCTTGAACCAACCATCTGGAGGCCGAACCCAGATGACCGGAATGGCAATCGGAAATTGACCGGGAATTCCAAAAATATGAAGGCGCTTCAAAATCAATAAATCAAATTGACTATTATTCATTTAACCTGATCTGAAAACTTCTGCAGCTTTAATAGACTGACAGATCATGCGAATGGAAGCTGTAATAGGAATAAAAGATTCCTTAAAAATCGAACTATTACGAGCATGCCAAATTTGCCAAATAGTAGAAACAATACCGACTCTCCAAAGAGCGGAAAGCTTAGAAGAAAATCTGTGTTGCATGGCTGTTTTGAAAAGATGAAAAAGACCATTAGAAAGATCAAACGAAGTCTCAAAAATACTACCAAGTGCATACCAAATAGACGTGGCATATGAGCAAGCAGTGAAAAGATGATCTAGAGACGCAGAAGCACGATGACAGAGACTGCAATGTGAAGCCAAAGAAAAACCTTTAGACATCAAAAAATCCAATGTGGGAAGCTTGGCTTGAAGAGCACACCATGCAAGAAAAGAACGTGAAGGGGGCAAATAATGTCTCCAAACCTCCTTACCCCAAGCAACCTTGGGTAATGCAACCCGAAAATGCTCATAAGCAAACTTACAGGATATAGAGCCCTTAGGAGAGTAGCGACAAACAAAGGAATCTGAACTACTGGAAGAAAAAATAACATTATGAATATCATCCGCAAGCTAAGGGGAAAAATTATAAAAGGAAGCTGGAAAATGCCAACTATCATCATAAAAACATCAAAAATTGTAGCGTGAAGGCTTTTATGATATGAAGAGGGAAGCTCTATGTGATCCACAATCTGATAGCCCAACCAATTATCAAACCAAAAGCTAAGAGAAGACTGAGAATGAACCACCCATTGACAATTAGATTGCAAATCCAAATAACAATGCTTAATGGAATACTAAATTGAAGAAGAAACAGAGCGAGGTTGCTTAGAAGAGGAAAGAAATTTTCTTCAAAGAAAAGCAAAAACAAAATTATCATCACAAGCCACTCTCCGAGCCAACTTACTTAATAAAGCTTTATTGAGTAAAGAAAGCCTTTTTAGACCAATACCACCCTCATCTAAAGGGGCACAACACTGCTTTCAATTCACATTAACCAGCTTTTTAATTTTTACATCATCAGTTTAGAGAAAATTACAAATTGACTTTTCCAAACATTTAATTAAATGAGAAGGCCACTTGTAAACCATAATATTAAAATATCATAATAGATAAAAATAGTCCTTATCAACTGGTTTTCAACAGCCGATGTATAATGATTCTGTTATAATTTTGTTTAATATACACACATGTATATACATACCATAGATTTGTATTAAATGAATAATATAATGTAGAGGCCATTGATATGCACTTCTAACAGTTGGAATTTGGAAGACAGGTTGCATGTAAGGCACTTCTAACTGGATATATTTTTAGTGTTTTCATAATATTACTTTTAGATTTGTCTGTAAATTAAAAGTAAGTCTGAATGTGCATAAAATTGGTCTACATTATCCAAGATTTTGAGAGATACATCATCCAATATTTAGGTTTTTTTTAAAAAAATTGAATTTAAAAAAAAAATAATCAATGATAAAAACTTTTGATATCTCTCAATGATCTATCAGCATTTTTACAATCTTCATGTGTAAATCTCTACTCTGATCTCAACATATACACAATCATAAGATGTTTTACACATTATATATAAAATTAATTTTTATTTACATTTCGTAATTAACACTAATTAATTTAAAAAATTAATTTTTCATTATAAATATTTTCACACAGAATTTCAATAGAATTTATGTCAATAATTTTATATATATGTAAATGAGATTAAAAAAAAAACTAAGTATACAGATGGTTGTCGGCTAGGGGCTCATGCACGAAAAGAGATTTATGAATTAAATTATTTTCCTGCAGAAGAATAACATCTAAATTTGTCCCATCATTTATTTTCTGTTCAACAGAACAATCTCTAGCATTGCTAGTTGGAAATGACAATCAATATGAGATCATACTGATGCAAAACAAAGCAAGATCTATAGCATAGGGTATCATCTTCTATTGTCTAGCTATAACAAATAAAATAATATTACTAATTAATAGCTTAATATTAATTTTTTTTAAATATGTGGTTTGGACATGATCAGCATATAAATGGCTTAATTCATGTGTTTAACTAATTAATTAAGTTGATTATTAAGAAATAATCAAAATCAACAACTCCTCATCAGCATTGCGTTTCTTGTTGATTCCAGCTAATTATTCTTTGAAAAATAGATATATTTATTTATATATATGAAGTTAAGGATGACCTTAGCTAGTTAATTCGCATAATCATTTGACTCTTTTATGTATATATAAATTTTTCGATTTTTCAAATTTATTTATTTTTTACTTATAATTTTTTTTTAAAAAACGGTATAGTGCTAAAAAAAGGATAAACAAATAGCATGAATATTAGAAATACAAACTTTAAAAATCAAAAGGAAATAATTTATGATAAAAAATTACATTTTTGCTTATAAACTAACATCAAAATTGATAAAAATTTGAATAAGTGTAACGGAAACAAACTTTAAAGACGTTATGATTTCTAAAAGGAAGGAACCGATTAATATAATTTAGCAAAATTTAAAGGGGTTTGTGTGATTTACTCTAATAATAATAATAATAATAAGTCTTTTGTTTAGCCTCCGACCACAGTGTCAAGCCAGCATATAGCAAATTTGTGACAATTATAGGTGAAAAAAGAGTATAATTTAGTAGCATTTAGGCCATAGCCAAGGTATTGTCTGCTAATGAGGGCAGTTCTAAGCATCCTTTTTATTCCTTTGTTAGATATGGACTACATATATATACCTCAAAAAAGAACTTGATGCAAACCCAATTTAACAAAGAATGTACTCACATCTTTCCCTTTCTTTCTTACTTCATATCAAGAGGTTCCTCCACCAAAAAAAAAAAAAAAAAAATTATTATTTGATAAAATTGTATTAAAAACATTTTATAAATATACAAATTAAGAATCACTTTTAATTTAATTTTTTTATTTGATGCTTTTAATATCTAATAATTATAAGAATTTCAATTATTCCGGATTTTAGGTTGAGTGGACCTATAAGAAATAAAATTCTTTCAACACGTGTTTTCTTCATATATATATATATAATACTCGAACTCGAAATCTTATTTAAAAGAATTTAAACTTCTTGTAACTTTAATCAATAAATATTGGCAAAAGTCAACAATTTTAATATCTTTAGTTTCGTAAATAATCTTTCGATGCTATGTGCATTTGAGGAATCATATGGTTTGCATTATTAGATGCTTTTCAACTTATAGATATATATATATAAGGAAACGCTCAGAATAAAAATATTAAACTAATTAACTAAAAAAGGGTAAAATATATGTTAATTGGGAAAATAAAATTGGGATTAAATTCATTTGCATTTATAAGACATTCATGCATTTCTGTGTGTATGCATATAGATGTCTTGTGGACAGTCTGGATCATGAATTCTGCTGACAACTTTCATTAAAGAGACTATTTCGAATTAAAATTCTTAGCATATATATGGTTGTTATAGAGAAAAACTTTGTGGCATGTTAACAAGCATTTACATGTGAGAACCATATGGATTCTGTCTCAAAAATATATTTTTTTAATGTAAGTATAAAGAATTAAAAAAAAATACATCTTCACATTTTAATTTATTAGCTTAATGTGTATGAAAATTTCTGTAAGTAAATAATAGGACTAAGAATAATTACCTATCCAAACTGTTTCTCACTGAAATTTAATATATAAGAATGATAATATCATTATATTGTGTTAAGTTTGAGTTATAGTATATGCAGTCGCATTAAATTAGTTGTTAGAAGATTTTTATTCTTCTAACTGTTTTAGACAATCAAACGAGTTTAATGGATATTAAATAGCAACAATTTAAATTAAAAAGAAATTACTTTTTAAAACTTAAATATATTTTTCCATCAATTTTTTATATTTAATACCCTGGTTATTTGGTAACTATAAGAGCACTCCGACTAATTCGACATTTGAGCTGAATGAATCTGAAAAACAAAACTCCGAGCACTTATTTTCCAAATATAAGAAAAAAATTTACATCAATTTACTATAATTAAAATTATTTTTGAGTGTACTTTCAATAAATTTATTACTGATAAAGAAAATAAACTAGATCAACTCTAAACATATTGTCCTATAGTATTAAAGATGTAAATTAATTACCCCGACATGTGACAAACCTTATCCAATTATTTTTTTTAAAAAGAAACTACATATGCAAAAAAGTTGATGGAGTTTAAACTAATCTTATCTAATTAGCACTAAAAAGGTTTTAATTATCATAATCATAGACAAAAAGATAGAAGAGAAAAGACATCGTAAAACATGTGTGTTGATGTGTTTTCAAGCATCAAAATATTTATACTTTTGTTCAACTTTTTTTTTTTTTATTTGGGTCTGTGTTAAATCTTTAAAGTGGTAGGTATAGCTGGGTATCTTCAAAACAATTAGCAGAAGAAGCAGAGACATTTGATTTACTTGCATGATAATGACCCAATGACAGATTCCTCTTTGTCAATATCCTCACCCATCACCGCCCTATTAAATTCTCTGGTAGAAATTTTGAAGAGAGAAGCAAGAAAATATTTATACATATTGACCATATATACTATATAAAATAATTGTGCCTTTTTTACTATTAAATATCAAAAATATTTATTAAAAAATATTTATTTTTCTTTTCTAATTATAATTTCAATTTTGAAATTATATTATAATAATATATATATTTACCTATATCAATAAAATTTAAATTAAATGGTTAGAAATTAAATTTTTGAATCTATTGGATAAGCAATATTTTTTAAAAAAATTTTAAATTTATTATTTGATGATATTAATAATTAATGGTAGTGAATCTTATAAAAATCTTAATAAATAATACTAGTTCAATATATATGTATATGCATGCGCATACTTATGTGTAAAATAAAGAATTTTAGATTGAATTTTATTGTATATAAATGTTAATTACCGCTTAAACTTCATTGATTTTTTTTAAGAAAAATTTCATTACATTTATTATAAAAAAATTTGCAATTTAGTTTAAATGTGGCCCATAATCCATAATCCCAACTAATGGAAAAAAGATGGTAAGAATATATTAGGTAAGATGAGGCACATTATGATCATAAAAGTATAAAAAGTATGGTCTAAGTGTCATAGGGAATTATTAAGAGGTCAAAACCATATGGCCCCTATATATGGGGACCCAAAGGTAAAAAACTTTAGATCTAAGAATGAGGTCCTGAAATTTTAGAGATCTCATATTCAATTTTTAAATAGTATAAAAGTTTTGGATTAAATATTCATAATTATCCACCACTAATATATATATATATATATATATAACGATAATTATAATAGTCGATAAAGATAGTTGTTGTAGTTAATATGATGTAAATTAAATCATCTTCGAGATGATTCACCTAATTGTACATGTGTATGTATAAGGGACCCAAAAGAAAAGCTATATCAAGATTAAACCAAAAAAGTGCAAAGAATGAGATAAGAACGCACATCACATTTATATATAATCTTTCCTTTTTTCTTTTTGATGGATATGATATGATGATCAATTATCTGCATGCTGAGGCTTCTTTGATGTTCTTCAACTCATGTATAATTTTTCTTTTATTTTCCAGCTGGAATTGTGATGAGCCCATCTCGTCTTTTCACAAAAAAAAAAAAAAAAAAGGCATATATAATAATGTACTTGAAGGATATTATAATATAAATGATTGGAGGGTATATGATGTGTGGTTTTCTTTTTTTTGGTCGAAGTGATGTGTGGTTTTCTTTTGATACCTCTAAAAGTGTCCATAAAAGATCAAGCTAATTTACTTGTTATTTATTTCTAATTGAATAAATCCATTATTAAATCCCTGAATTTTGGCACTTATTCTATTGAGCCCCTCAATTTTTATTATGTTTTATTAAACCCCCAATCTTTTATTTTCGTATAAATTAAGGATAAATTAGACTGAAGTAACGAAATTGTGAAATAAATTCTATTTACTCTACCACAATTATGATGTTGGTGATAAGTTTTAACAGTGAATACGTCATTAGAATTATCAATTTAAGTAAATAATCTCCATGGACATTTTTCCTTACACCTTATCCTCACATTTTTTCTTTCATTCTTCACAAAATATATCTCTAAATCTTTCATAACAGCATATTCAGCAGCAACAAATTTAAATTGTTGCACAATTTTGCTACTTCAGTCTAATCTGTCCTTAATCTATATGAAAATAAAAGATTAAGGATTTAATAAAACACAATAAAAGTTTAGTTAGGAATTTTATTATGGTTTCTTCCTTTCTACTTTAAATTCTAGAGATGTGTAGCCTGGAATTTTTTTTTCTTTTTTATAACAGTTTGATCATTTCATTTAACATTAAAACTATCAACTAAAAATATTATTAATAAACTTATTGTGTATTGAGCTTCATAACTATTAAAAAATGCATATAATTTTGCTCCTATCAATAATGAAAAAAGACACAAAATGTCAAATAATAGATTAAATTTAAAGATTAAATATAGATCTAGAACTCTAATAATTTCTCCTTAAATTTTAACTAACAAGTCGATATTAAAACTAAAATATCAACAAAACAAACATACAAATGAAATGAAATTCATATTATTTTGAGTTTAAAACTCAAATTTGATCTATTTATAAGAAGAAGAATAATTTATGTCATTAATTAATAGCTACATGAATAGTGTTGTTGATGGAGAGAGAAATTTTTTTTTATACCATCATCTCCCAATTGATTAGCCCCTCTGTATATTCGGCCAATATGTAATTTTAACTCAAAAATTTTATCTTTTAGTGTCATGAACAATACTATTCATACCACTACTACAGACATGTAATCCAAAAAATAACTTAAAAGATAAGGAAGAAGATGGAGGATCAATGACAAAAGAGAGAAAAGAGATGGTAGGTGAGAAGAAAGAAAAAGATAAACTTATATAGTTTGCATTATTTTTTTTAACAACTAAAAAATATTCATTATGGTAAGAAAATATTATAATTAGCTTTTCACATTGCAGACCCATTGTATGAAATTAAGAGGACAAGTTTTTTTTTTGTTTTGGAAAGTTGATTTCATGGATCAAGAAACCAAAAGAACATCCTCACAAAGGGGAATATAATAACTCCACCTAGGGTAGAGAAAGAACAAAATAAAAATGGATAAAATAGGACATCCATGAGAGGGGACACACTTGTAGTAAACCCTTACAAATAAGAAAATCAATAGTTCATAACCTAACTATGATTGATCAAAAAATGCTTCCTCCATTTGCACCTGCTCCAGAATTGCTTGCCGGAATCCTCTCCATAGACATAATTCGAGCTCTAGCCCATGCCAAAGCAACCAACGACCACCGAAAGAAGAAGCTCATGCTTAACTTGGTTATGACTGACAGAAAAATAGAGTTGATTGCCACACAAATTGAATTCTAATTGAACAACAAATCTATGAATAAACATTATTTATCAACTTAATCCTCACTTGAAAGGAGGCACTTTTAATAAAATGTTATAGATTCATAATGGATCTATAACAAACAAGCAAAAACCATACAAAAAGAAGAGAAAAAGAGGTGATTTTGGCAAAAAATGGCCAAAATTCCTTTTAAGAAGCACTGTTGCAAGAAAATCAAAAGAAAGAAACGAAACACTGTATCTATTCCAAATCTAAAGATGAAGATAGAGGACAAATTGATATATAGAATAAGTTTCAGTACCATTATCTTCAATCTTTGAAATGAAAGAAACCCTAATTGAGTGGAACTCAGACTAACTACATATATTAAGTCCATATAAGGAGTATCCAACTGACTATTAAAAGATCATATCACACAACTGAAGCAACATAGCTGATGACGACCACTCATCTCACTAACAAAAATAATTCAAATCCAAGCCAACAAAATTATAATACATTCCCAACATTGATTACCCCAAAAAAGTATACCAATGTTTGTGCGAAAATTTGCATTATTAGCTAGGCATTTTATTTTGTTAGTTGGCAGTTTCTTGTGTTTTAATTGGTTTTATTTTGTTAGTTTCTTGGTTTTAACTTTAATTTATGTGTTTTAGGTTGGTTGGATGCCTAATGAAGGAATTTGGATGCCTAATAGATGATTTGTTTGATCAATTGCAAGGAGCTCAGGTGTTTTCTAAGATTGACTTGAGATCAGGCTATTATCAACTTAAAATTTCAGAACCAGATGTACCAAAGACTGCGAACCAGATATGGACATTATGAATTTTTAGTGATGCCTTTTGGTTTAACCAATGCACCAGCCGCATT